>PNEQ01099469.1:0-28781 GCA_003012365.1 Medauroidea extradentata | reverse complement strand
TTTACGGAAATCACAACTCGAACAACTTTATTTGTAGCCAACCTTGTAACCAGTAATTTTGAACAAAAATGACAGTTAAAAGCAGATTATCTTTATGTCCTATCTTCTCAAACGCTTTTGAGACGTAAAACGAACAGCTAGTGCACAACATTCAGGCCGGGGAGAACCTTCTAGTGATGTGTTACTCTGACATCGGCATGCTGTCCGCGGTTAGCAAAATCTTCGGTGTGCATTTGCCGTTCAGAAAATTATCTCTGATAGATTTTGCGAGCACCACAAATTTTGTTTGAAACTCGTTATTGTGCACGTACTTTTCCCTCATTCAAATGCTCTAACGGTATGTTTATCCTGAGCCCTAACACTGGCCAGGAACAGGGTAGTCGCAATTCGAGTGCTTAATTACGGGATATGGTATGACTCGTGAGACACGGACCTCCCAAATACACGCCAAACTGTTAACGGACCAAATTATGCCAAATGAATGACTGAAAAGAAACAAAGGAAAAATAATTCCTTTTTCTGAATGGTACGCTTAGCAAGTGCACTTGAAAAACTCAAACTAAAGTTTAAGATTTAGACCATTCGTTTGAGTAATAACTGTCCTAGTGGCGACCATTCCTTCGTTCTTCCCGCCGGCGTCAAAAGATGTAATTAGCTGCCCACATCTGTACCAAAGCCACCTCAACCAACAAGTGCTAGCTAACCAAGCGAGGGGTTGTGGCGTTAATCGACGCTGGATACCTTTCAGCTCAGGCAAGAACATTGACTCGGACTGGCCGGCACATTAATAAAACCTCGATGTTGACGTCATGGTCGGGATGGTTAAGGGAAGGGGAGAGAATTGTGGTCAGTGCGAGGGGTACACCATATGTTTGTGTAGGCCGGCAAACACGGGAGGTAGAGGAAGGGGTGGGTGCATAAAATATTGAAAGGGGATGAAGAGAGGGGTGTGACCGCAGTGATGGTGATCGCCGATGAAGTCCCTCCCCTCTGTTGCCGTGGTCACTTGTCTGCCTCGCGGGCGTACCCGTGATCACAATCCAATTAAGAAGCGCAAACATGCGCCCGCTGTCCAACGCTGCAAACAACGGAGCGACCCACTACCCTCGCCATGCCTTCTACTTCCGACGGCTTTTATCATACCTCCAATTACTTTCCGCCAGCAGGACAGCGACGCTTTCTCCGCCGGCTGGCGATCTCGTTACCCGCAGTGGCCGACGGGCTCCGCTGCTCCAGGGCAAACATCCCCGCTAATATTCCTTCGAAAGCAGAGATTCTCCCAACCTCAACACTCCTCGTGGGGAGGTGTCCGTTGTCGACCGCCGCGGTTTGTTTGAGTTCGTCTCGTGGGGATGTTTCCGCGGGAACGGGAGAGGCCCGTAACTTCTGGAAACCGCTACCTCCCAACGATTGTAATTATTATAGAGTGACTATTGTTGATATGGGCCGTCTGTGGTCATAATGCTAATATGAGGTACGGTGCCTGTCCAGATTCTCCGGTTGGAGTTGATATGTCGGGAAAAGTTACTATGTGTCCGAAATCCTTTAAAGCCATTTCCCATTTAATTTTAACTTTAATTATAGTTTTTAATGATGTTCGTTAAAACCATACATATAAAAACAGAAAAACAAAATATTACAATTTTATCGAAGTCGTATGTGAGAAAGAGCGCTTAAATAGAGAGTCTCGTTTCATACCCGTCCGTGTGCAGTTATATACATATATACGGTGTGTTTCGGAAACTCCTACATTGCATATTTCCACATTTGTCATGCAATTAATGGGACTAGTGTGAAAGGATGTATTGAATTATTTGTTTTGAAATGCTTACGCGCTTATAATTCAAAGCCTCGGCCTAAAAAAAAAGATACATTACATAATATACTATATGTTCAATAAACTTAATTCTTGAAATTCAAAAAAGTATCAACTTTTTGCATAAAATAATCTTAGGTCACCAAGTTGTGAAAGATAATCATCAGAGTGAAATGCTTTCACACAATTTCATGGGTATACTGCAACGGTTTCAACCAAATTCGGAATACAAGTACTGCTTTGAAAGAAAAGTTAATTACTTGATTTTAAATAATTGAGTCTCAATATTTTTTTTTTTTTTGGAATTTCGGCCACATTAGCCTTTTAGAATAGATTTTATGTCGACTATCCAATTTTAACCATTTCATAACATTTGCATTGAGTAAGTGTCATTTGCATAAAGTATATCAAATAGTAACTGTCATTTTGAGTGACATAACTTAATAATTAAGTAAGTTTTTAAATGTAAACTCAAAAATTAATACAGAAATTCTTGCATAATTCAGAACGTCCTGCCAATAAGAACTATTAAGAAATTCATAGAAATTGTTACACTTACACTAAATCCGGAATAATTTTACTTTTAACTTCTTGTTTTTTTAATATTACTTCCAGCACAACATATGAACAATGGTTATGGATAAAAACTAAAAAAGGAGAATAATGTTCTCCACGCTAATGAAAATAATTTTGGTAATTTTCAAGAGCTCGTATTCCTGTCGTCAGTGAGATCACTAGACATGGAACGATAATGTTACGCAACACTAAACAAAGTACACAAATACACACACATTGCTTACATAAGGGACTTAAACCCAAAACTTCTTTCTGTAAGCCGACGTGGAACTAACTACACTAACAAACACGAACTTAGTGGATTGTATTTTGGAGAAATCCATACAATGTTTCGGAATATAGAGCTTAATACTAACATAAAATAAGTGCCTGAAACCATTATTTTTAAAGCTAGAGTACATATCGAAATTGGTAAGCGAACATTTCGGGAATAAATTAATTGATTCTGAAGTAATGAATTGAAAAGATTTTTTAACTTTATATAATCTAAAAAAAAAAAAGCTTAAAAATGTTTCTGGTCACCCAAATTTACTCTCGTAATATATTCTGGTAGGTAAAAGAGTTTGGTAAAGATTTAAGAATAATTCATAATATCCTATTATTCATTACAATATTTCTGTAGCTGACATTTGGAAAATAAGTCACTGACCAACTCAAAACATGAAACTGTACATGCTCAGATATAATAATTCAACTTTATGAAATTTGTATGAAATCAGTTCATTGTTTCTGATACGTAAAATAAATAAGTAATTTTTCTTGTAGTGCAACTGAAGAAAAATATGCCCTTAATGTAGAATAACTTGCCAGCATACAAAGTTTGGTCAAATTGTTCGGTAGGTTTGACGTACTAATGCTAATTATTTATACGACACTCTATTATAACAACAAGTGCCTGGCCCAAATTCTTACATGTCAGAATATACAGTCGTCGGTTTTATTGGATATAAAAACGTGGGTTCATTTTTTTAATGCGATGCTATCACACAGACAATTTGAATAAAAAAAAATTGTCTGTGTGCAGGAATTTTGTGTCCGTGGTAGATATTGCCTATTTATAAAGATTATTTGAAATAATATAGATTAATTTGTAGACATCGCATGTTAACCCAAACGTTTTTTTATCCAACCAAAGTTATGAAAATTATTTTCTACCTTGTTCTGTAGACGTAGCATACCTACTAATCCAAAAAAGTCAAACAAACTTTCATAATTGAATATTTATGTACTGTGCTACACCAAAATTATGCAATTTAAAGTGACCATCCAACGTACTATTCATTAATAAAAAATATTTTTTCCAAGAGGCGCAGTGACCGTTAATGTGACAAAAAAAACGTTTCTTCAGTTGAAATCACACATAATAATATAACATGTATGTTATATTACATATGATACGGGAATCGGTAGAGAATAAATTTTGTCTAAATGCATGGCATTTATCATGTAATTCAATTAAATAAAATTATGAAATAATAACTATATACGTGACCAACTGAACTGTCATTTGGGAAACACCCCATTGTCTAGAATAAATGATCAATTTGTTATACATCCCCATCGGAAAAATCATTCAAATAACTCAACAAATAAGAATACGTTGTCTTAACCAGACAAAAACATGTTTTATAAGTCCTGTCCGTCTATTCTCGATGTGTTATATTATTTTTAAATATTTTAAGGAAAAATATAAATTAAACTTGTGTGCAAGTGTCCGGTGCCGGCCGCTACATTCATTCACATATCCCTGTACCGTTTTTATTGCATTAACCCCTAACTTTTTACTGCAGAACGTACTGCAATTACGACTCTAATGCTATATAATCAAGTAATAGTAATATTATAGTACTGATTTGTATGTAAAGTTACTGAAAACATTGACGAAGGTTTGCTTAGTAAAACTAATTACAGCCACTGCATAAAATTTAATAAAATTTTAAGTATATTAATGCTTGTTGATACATTATAAATTTAGATGCAAATATACCACAGACTGACATTAAGTATGCGGAATACAATAATGTGAACATAACTAACTAAAATCGTATCTTTTATTCACAACTATCTGGTTCCGCAACACCTTTTACGGGGGTTTCAATTTAATTCGATAGTATTTCTGAAACAAAAAAGTTTTTGAGAAGTGCTAAATAGGGCAAAATTATGTTAATAATCATTTATGGCCGTTTTAAAAACATTTTGAAAAGGAATTTTTTTTTTGGGTAACCTGTTCGGCCGCTGTACCCCGTCTAACCTCCCACATATCCCGAACAATAATTTGTTTTGCCAGAAACCAATTTTTTTCATTATATTAAATACTTTTTGGGCACTCTTTGTACGCCTATACCCCATTTTGAACCATCTCACTCCAAAAGTAAATTTTTTTCAGCTATAATTTTCGCGGACGCACGTGCAGTACATAAAGCACCAATGTTGTATATATTTTTTTTACTAAGTTTTTCTTGTGTCCCATTCTGCTCCTCTACTCCGTTTCCCTCCCCTCTTCTTAAAAATAATTCATACAACTCACAAAAATTAATTTTTTAACTTATTTTTTTTTTTTTGGTATCCTGTTCTGTCCCTCTACCTCGTTTTGCCTTCCCGCGCCCAATTTTTTTTTACAGAAATTTCATTGCAGCTGAATAAAGAACGGTACGAAAAACGAACAAACAATAATTTTTATGACATAAGCTAGCAGTCTGCCTGCCGAATTGCCCGCCTGTATTACTCGCAACAGCAAGTATTAACTTCAATTGAAGGATGTCTTTGTACGTCAGATCAGTAGCTCGGCCGTCAAGTTCAGGATAACAAAGCTGCAAGATGAGCTCACTCTGCAGCTGGCTACGTGGCTATAGCTCACATGTGAAAATCTGTTGTTAGTCTATCCCTGCCAATCTAAAGTTGTCCCGGGCCTTATTTATGGTCATAGCAAAACAGACCTTGAATATGAGAAAGTATTGGATGGTGTAAGTAGTATATGGAGTATGATAACTCGTTTTCATCTAGCGCGATTATTGATGACAGTGCACTGAATACGTACCGTCTAAAGTTAATTAAAAATAAATAAAATATTCAGTCACAAATTTAACGGTAATATTACTGAATGTTAACTTCCCTATACATAACTTTTCTAATGCCGTGCTTGTTTTTTTTTTTTTTTTGGAAAGTCTGCTTTGAGAGGTTTACAAAGGCTACATACCAACCAGGAATTTGAGAGTTATTTTGTCATAGTAAAAACTGAGCTAATTATTTTTCGTATTTACGTAAGCATCACTCAGAGGCAAAAAATATCTCATTATCTCAACTAGTTGGGTAGATATCATGGGGAGAATTAAAATAAATTTTGCGCTTTTTCACCTTTTTAGAGGCAGAACTTTGCAAAACCTTACGATCACGTGTTAACAATTTGTATAATTATCCAATTGAGGTGAAAATCACGACGACAACCCATTTTTTCATTCCTTCACAGCTCAGAGTTCAGATTGAGAAAAGTTCTAAAATCTGTTTACGGGTATTTACGTATCAATCGCCATAAAATAAAAAGTATCTCTATATCTCAAAGGGTTCAAAGGACTCGTGGATACATCTAAAACACATTCTATGTCTTTTTGCCCCTTCAGGATTTGAATTTCGAAAAAAATCTTTATATATGGATGTCAAATTTAAGTGGAAACCATGAAGATAGCTCATTGAATTAAAAATATGTAGACGATTAATTGAAAACGCCTTTCAGTCCGTTTCATAACTTTTCACCCCCTTGGGGGTCAAAATGCGAAAAATTAATAGACTACATTAAAAATATTTAAGTAAGCATTATTTTCAGCTAATATCGCGTCAATATCTAAAAATTCAATGACACATCGATCACGAATCGAAAACATATTTTACCTTTTTTTTTTACATCTTTGGCCTCGAATTTGGAAAATATCCTGAAATATATATTTGGTTTTTACGTAAACATCATTCTTTCTGAAGCAAACAACGGTTTTATATCTCGACTGGTTCGATAGATATGGAAGAAAAATCGAAAACACGTTTCACGTTTTTTTCACAAATCTTATATTACATATTTGTATACATATCTAATTGAAGTAAAAATCACGGCGATAGCCCGTTGGGTTCGAAATGTACTGACAATTAATAAAAAACACATTTCCCTCCTCTGTACTTTTTGGCGGTCGAATTTTGAAAAATCCAAAACAACTTTTTGTGTATTCACGTCGGCATCATTTTGAAGTTAAAGGCAACTCTGTAATCCGAAGGGTTCGATAGAAATATATAATTAATTGAAAACACATTAAAGGTAGAACTTTGAAAATCCCATAAATTGGCAAATATGTTTTTTTTTTAATGATTGACCCGTTGAAGCAAAAAGTCACGACGATAGGCTATCGGGTTCGAGCTGTGTAGACCACTCATATAAACACATTTCACCCCTTTTCATCCCGTTAGGGGATGAATTTTGAATAATCCCTTCTATGTGCTCGCCTGCGACATAAAGGGAAACCACAAAAAAATTTTTTACATTTATAGGTCCAGCGGTTTGGGCTGCAGTTTGATATGTCAGTCATCAGTGTTCTCTTTCATACATAGAGATAATTTCTTCACATAACTTAATATAAGTATACCTACATTAATATTCGAGTAAATTAAATAAGCGTTTTCATAAATTCACTCCCATGTCTTTCGCAATAAAGATGTATTAACAGCATAACCTGTAACGTGCAACCTATGTGTTTCCTAATATAACCAGCTAAAAGTTCACGTGACGACAATATGCAATGGAGATTGTATTAGAGAAATGGTCAGCTCCTAACACGGGTATATTGAATGTTGGTAAGGCTGAGATGAGGAGAATGGGGAGGAACTGAAGTATCAAAAGGTGGAATAAACGGGAGTACCCTAGAAAACCCGCCGACCAACGGCAACTTCCACATTTCCCGCCTGAGGAAATCGGCAGTAAATCGAACCCGGATCGCAGTGGTGGAAGTCAAGTGTTCTGAGCACTACACCACGCCGGAACTCACTATCCAGTACACATCTACGTGGATTCTGTGGTTTGTTTATCTGTTTCGTTCGCGTGGTATTAATTTTAAAGCATTTTAGAATTCTGCGAAAATTCAGTCTAAATTCTCCAATTTACCTTTAACTAATTCTGAAAATATGTACGTATGATTCCAATATATTCCCAAAAGTTAAATTTTTTCAAATAAAAAAATATTAAAATGAAATTGACAAATTAAACAAATTAGTAAAAATTTTTGATAAAAATGTTTGGGGCTTCTAATCGTTTTAATAACATATTAGTTCTGGTAAAACTCTTTTAAGTGATAAATAACGGTATTATTTTAATTATCCTAAAAAATTGTGTTTTGAAAACTCTAAACAGTGCAAAATTCTGTTAATATCGTCATAGAAACATTTCGATTAGGGTACCCGGTTCTGCCCCAGCCCAGTTTTACCCCTTCCCCCATATATGCTTAGAATTTTTTTGTCGGGAACCTTTACTGGCGCACGCACAACTAACGCATACGTTACATACACACACGCAGACACACACACACATATACGCATGCAAAGGAAAAGTCTTCGTTACTTCACGTAGCAACCTATTTTGCAATGAAGTAAAATATACCACGGTCCATGAATCAAATTTTATTGTAACAATACAACGAATGATGTGGTATTAGTCAGACTGAAGTATTTTGACACACATGACTTCATCGGTTCATATGGTCAGAACAGATGCGGTATCCCAACTACAGCAAGGTGTGCATTTGGGGCAGGTCGTTCATATTCCGTTTTGTACTGTAAGTTGATCTCCAAAATAACATTGCAATGTTCATACGAACCATCTTGTTCTTAATGCTCGAGCTAAAATATTTGACAGTGGCATGCTAAGAACAGTTTTTTTTTTTTGCTAAAGCAGAAGGTTATCTGTAAATTTTTGACCTGACATTATATGTGAAAATCACAAACAGATCAGAGTAGCACTAAGAAAATTTATATCTTAGCATCTTTTCGGCCACATGTACAGGAATACTCGAAATGATGACGGCAATACCACATTCTGACCAGTTTTATCGTTATTGAAATTTAGTTAATCACAACACATTTTAATTTAATACTGTTATTTATACCCTCATATACTTATAGTGTTTTTCACCAAACTTAAACTTTTTTTTAGCTTAAACGTTAGCAAAATTAAACAAAACAGGTTCACGAGATAGGCTTACTTATAAAAGTGTGGTTAGTTTGACTGCAATACGATAGGTGTAATTCTCCACTGCTAAAGGTTTTTAAAGGAATTTCAGCCTCACAGTTATAGTGAATAATTGAAATAGAGAATTAACCTTCATCAATATAATAGACCGAGAGTATGCGGTGCATACGTAAAAAAAGGTAGCTAGTAGGGTAACGTTATGTTGACAGTGCAGTCAATATAGAGGCAATCAACGAATTACCCAGGCAATCAGGAGCAGTTATAATCCAATAAACTATTTTACAATTAATAAATCAGTACTTACGGACTGGGATTGGAACCATAACATAATATATTAAACACAAGTATATATAATTAATTGTTATACTCAAACTAAGTAAAATATTTGGGCGTATTAGATACTAGAATTATTTAATACATAAAATGTAATGCATAAATATATATATTATCTAGCAGTGCCCCCGCGGCTTTTCTCACTTGTGTTACTCAAAGCATATGAAATATTCGATGGTGAAGATGCAAAACCTCGTATGTCACAATTGGAAAGAGCTCAGATGGGCGGATAACTTGGAGATGAAATCTGACTGGCGTGGAAGGAATTTTACAGCCCTTTAGTTTGCATCAATACAATAAAATGTGCTTTGAAAAAAAAAAACTAATTTATTGGACAATCTTGTTATTGCCGAGGAACAATGTGTAAAAATGTAAATACTGCCAAAAATTGACATACGAGGTTTTGCATCTGCACCATCGTATACTTTAATTGAAAAAGCTCTTTGCACACCAGATTGGTACTTCTGTCATCAAGTATTAGAATGTCCAAGCGGCTAGTTGAGCTAACTCTGCAGCAGGATAGGTAGCTATAGCTGTCCACGCGGAAAACATTCGTAAGTTTGTCCCTGCCACCTGGGCCTTATTTATATCACTGCAAAGTTGACGTTATGGGGTAGTTATAAACTATTAAATGTAAGAGGTCAATCGAATGGAAAAACGTCTGATTTACCAGGTGCACAACCATTGGTGACGGTGCCCTCAATTACATATTTTCAAAACATTCACTTGATGTGTAATGCTATTAGAAAGTTTTGGTAGGAAAAGATTACGCGGAAACGTATTTAGTGCCCCAATCTTGAGATTAGTGAGATGATATATGTGAGCTGAAGTTGCCTGGAACATAAGTGGAAAGTAAACTGCATAATCCATTTTAAAACGACTACAGGCAAATTGCACTAATTCGATATGCCTTGCAGTTTTTATTATATGTCAGAATTGAACGTTCGCAAGCAACTTTTAACATAATTCGAGCTCAGAACCTCCTGTAACGTCGAAATAATTTATGAAAACAAATTTAATTAAAAAAAGAAAATATTCATGTCCTAGACTCATAGGGGTTGTACCAAACAACGTCTCGATAAGTTACTGTAGATTGAAACTCTTGTGTAATTTATTTCTCTCTGGTCGTACTTGCTTTTCGGATTGTCTGCTTTGAAATTTTGCAAAATTTGTTTTATTTTTAATAATCCAGTTATCTTATAAAGTAAAGAAACTTACATTAATTTTTTAAATACTTACGTAAGCCTCAATCTGACATGAACAACACTTCAATATCTCTACTGGTTGGAGCGATATCATAGTTGATGGAAAGCAAATTTTGTGCTTTTCACCCGTTTGGGTGTCGAATTTGAAATATTTTAATTTCAAATCTTAGACATTTGTATAAGTATCCAAATTGAAGTACAAATAATGACGGTAGCCATTCAGTCGAATAAAAAGCGATAATTCATTTAAAAAACACATATGACCCCGGCATATTACTGAGAGTTCGAATTTCGAAAAATCTTAAAACCGTTTTGCGATCATTTTTGTAATCACCATCCTGAAGCAAAAATTAACTGTATATCTCGACAGATTCGATAGATATAGAGAGTTTATCTAAAACATATTACAGGTCTTTTCACCTCCCAAGAGAGTGAATTTCGAAAAACACTTGAATTACGTTTTAAACTACTTAACTGGTGTCTCTTGGACGTGAAAAATACGGCAATATCACGTTGGGTTCAATATATGTCGACGATTAATTAAATACACATTTCATCACGTTTCACCCTTTTGCACCTTCTTAGGTGGGGAATTCCAAAAATTCCTGAAATTACTTTTGAGGTAGCATCAGTCTTAAACAAAAATCACGTCGCTATATAAAAATCAATGGGATCGATTTATATCGATTGTAAAACGAAAACCCATTTCCCCCTTTTATTATCCTCTTCGGGGCCAAATTCGGAAAATATATTTTAATGATATTTGGGATATTTACAAATGTAACAATTTAATGTAAAGAGCACTTCGATATCTCGATTGGTTCGATAGATATGGAGGAATAATCGAAAACACATTTCACGTATTTATACCCCCTTAATTAAAAAATTTCGTTACTTCTTGGAGTTCTGTCATAGACATTTGTATACGTAAACAATTTAATTAAAAATCACGACTACAGTCAATTGTGCTTCAGTGATATGGACGATTAATAAAAAATACATGTTTCGAAGTTCAAAAAATCATAAAACGGTTTTTGGGTATTTATGTAAGCAACATTTTCAAGTGAATACCAACTCTCTATGCCGAAGGATTCGATAGATACCGACAGTTAATCGGAAACACGTTTAAGGTCTTTTCCCCTCCTTAAATGTTGAATTTCAAAAAACCTTTAAACAGGCTAATATGCATTTTCATGTGTGTCTTATTAAAGTGAAAATCACGATAATGGCCGTCGGGCTCGAGATCCACCGACGTTTCTTCGGAAACACAGTTCACATCTTTTCACTCCCTTAGAGGTCGAATTTCAAAAATCCTGTCTTCGTGTTCTCCTACGACCTGAGGGGTTGACATTGTAATACTCAGAGATTTTGTTTTGGGGATGTTTGGTGAAGAAATATTTGTGTATTTGAAACTGTGCTTAAAACATTTACTAGAAGTCACTTGGTTAGCCAAGGCACAGTAAACTTTAAACTCGAGTTGTTTATAAAGAAATCAAAAAGACGCTTTATTTTGTGTAAAAATAGTCACCTTAGCAAATTGCTTGAATGCTATGGATTGCAATGTAGCTAACTACGTCGAGCATCCTGGTCACGTGACTGAGAAACTCAACTAGGTTACTCTATGTAAACGTCTTGGTATTTGATTCATCCATATAACGTTAGTGTTTTTTTACACAAACCTGCAACAAAACGAAATTTTGAATATTGGAAAGATATTCCGGGCTGGGAAAAAATCTCCAGCCTGCTCTACGGGAAAATAATTAAAAAAATAAACTACTAAATAGTTATTATGAGTCCACTGCTCGGGCGATTGTTGTGTAATGTTTTCAACTTCGTATTTCACGTCCG
The DNA here is from genome assembly GCA_003012365.1 of Medauroidea extradentata. Taxonomy (NCBI): domain Eukaryota; kingdom Metazoa; phylum Arthropoda; class Insecta; order Phasmatodea; family Phasmatidae; genus Medauroidea; species Medauroidea extradentata. Next base: position 16,783 of record PNEQ01099469.1, on the reverse strand, counting down.
GACGTTAGTAAGCGGACCGTAACGAAGATTCACAAATTCTTCTAGGAGCGTGAATGAACAAACAGCCTGTTGTGACGGAGCGCTAATCATCATTCTCCGCGGGTTTTCCCTTTCTATCGTGTGCCTGTCACTCACCTTCATTTAATTGGTCTGTTTTTTCGCTCTCTAACAAACCAGAATGTGACAGGCGTTCGTAGAAATGTGAAAACACTGGCCTTAATTTGACAAGCAGAGGCCAGTTGTTTGCTTTGGATGCTATTAATGTTGATATAAACAAATTCACTAGTATATTTACAGCAGGCATTCGCAGTATAATAATAATAACGAAAGAAATCTTCAACAAAATATACACCGTCTTCATGTTTACAACTGACAGTCAGCTGTAATACTCCAATGTTTAATAAGAGTGTTTACCATTATTATACTGCAGCTAGCGTGTTTATTCATTGTGCCTGTCTTCATAAAGTGAGTATGTGAACGTGTGGTTGGAATTTTGCCACGTTACCTCGAAGGCTGCTGTGTCAGCCAATTATCACACGTCGTCTTACACGCAGTTGAAAATGGGAAATGTTCCACATGTACTAATAATTAAGGGGAACTCATAACTATCGACTTGAGTACAGAAGCTTTGTCTTTACCTTCTTAGCCAATTATACGACGCCCTGGGGCCGTCGAACAGTACAGCCTGATACTCCCGAACACAGCACATTGTTATGTTCGGCTCAGTAATGAAGATTACTTCGTTCCGCAGCATAACCTCATTACGACAGATACTGTTTTAATGAGATATCGATTTTAGGAGAAAGTGAGCAAAGATGAGAGAGGGGTGTGGTGTTCTCATCACAACGTTCTGCAGGTTACGTCTGCGACATTGCTGCGTAGCTGTTTCGTTTCCCACACGTCTGTCTGGCCTAACCAGCATGCTTCTAGCCTCTGCGTAAACACGTGCGCTTCCATCTATCCTCACATGTGAGAAACATATTTTTACTGTACAACTTTGACTAATACAGGGTTAGAAAAGTTGTGGATACCTTTTTCTTCTGTATAAAAACATAGTTAAAAGTCCATGTCATCAATTTTATATGTGCATGTCACCAGTAAAATGACTACACAAGTTTAGACCTTGTAGAAATAACTACACATCAGAAAAAAATACACATGTAAAGGAAAATCGATAGTTAAATATCATACTTGTGCTCTTACGAAGTGTGTTGCTAACATGACATTTCTATACGTTTTAATTTAATAATATCTTGAGTGCTGTTAAAAATAATTTTAAGTAAGTTTTATTACGCATTAATATTCTGATATAAACTTTCATAATTTCAAAATAAAATATAATTGCGATTTAGTTTACGGTTTCTAAAGAATTTACTGTTGCAATGCTCAAAAATATTTTACATTATGTCGTGTGAAAGTATGCTAATGTGATTATTTGTAGACTGCATAAATATTTCTTACATTAAAATTTTTTTGTGTTACCTCAAACTATGATTTCGTATAATTATAAATATGCATGAAAAGTCACTTTATTAGCTCCGTTTTAACGAAATTTTAACAAGAATCGTTTAGTAATTGATCCAATTAATATTTCATGTAGTCCTAATGTCAACTGAGTAAACTAAATCGACAACTTATCAACTCCTTGCTATCCCTGCTCGAGACTAGGGTAAGCTGGGGTTAGCAGATGATACACATGGAATGGCGCAACAATTTTGACACTTGACATGACTAAAACTAGCAGTGATTTGAAGGCGCATGTTTACACTGTTAGAAATATTGCAAAAATTAGGCCCAAAGAACTATTTCGGAAGGAGGATTGAGGTGCAAGAACTTGAGATTGACAATTTATTTTAATCTTGTAGTGAATGAAAATTTACTTTATTTGCACGGTACTACTCAATAACGTGTACATCACTATTTTTGTTGCATTTTACCTTGGAAAATATACTAAAGCAAGGAAAACTCTTCGGCATTCATTGCATGCTGTGATTTTATTTCAATAATGGTTAAACTATTTCGGCTAAATTAGAATTCCTGCTATCGTCAAACCTTCAGCTGCTTTATGAAGTTCTATAGCAACATTGCTAGTTTATTATAGTTGGGAACACCTGGTAACTTGTCTGAACAAACTTATTTTATTTTAACAGTTTGCATTTATTTCACGATCATGATCTTCAACATATTCTGCATTAAGAATTACATATGTTTATAATGATTTGTTTAGTTATAGAACCCAGGGTTATGTTTTATTAAATAAATTAATTTCCTTTGCACAAAGCAATGATATTTTTACAACTTGTACACTCACATTTTCAGTATAGCTCGTTGCACCATTTACTACCATTGTACAGGATGTTAAAAAAATCCTAACTGAATTGCTGACACGTCCATATACTATACGTATCGCAGAGTATATAAACAATAGCACACCATGCCCGATCTTGAATGCTGTGCTGAGGCATGTCCAAAGCCAGTCAGGTAACTCTGTATCAAAACCCGGAATTACCATTTTTTTGGAACATACTGTATTTCGTAAACGCGCTGTGATCGTGAGTAAAGTTTGTAAACAAATTCCTTCGTTAAGTAAAATACGGCATACATTAAGGATGTTATCAATAAAAAATGAAGACATCATGTAAAATAATGACACTGACAACCTGCTTCTGTAAGTTTTTATGTGTAAGAAGCAATTACAGTATTTTATGCGAATACTGAAACAATATTTTTTTTATTTTAATTTAGAGCTGTTAGACAGAAACGCATTTAAATCACGGTGACACAATTTACTGTTAGTAACGTATGTGAGTTTGGATTTACGACACTGAGCAGAATGAATTCGCGATTTTTTTATATTTTTGGCACGACTCTAGAAAACAGGACATGGGGAGATAGTTTATGGGTTTTGTTCAGCATATATTTATTTCTTGTTATATAAACGAAGAGTCAGGTATCACTGCTGTATTTTGGTTATGTACTGAAACTGGATTTATAACTGAATGCAAACTTTGTGAACAATAAATTAAGTGTTGCAAATTATTGTAATTTGTTGCGGCACCAGAACATTCTAAACTAGGGATAAAATTGCTTCAGAATCATCTTTTGAAATGCATATTTCAAGAAACAAATTGTATGACAGGCAATAAAGGTGCAGAAAAAGCAGATGCTTTGTTTGGGCTTTATAAAACCGGAGTTACAGAAAAATTGAAGTCTGGTGTATTTCAAACACTATAAAGCAACGAAAAAATGTTGTGGATGAGCAAAACATAGTAAACTAAGTGAGAAAAATAAGTACCGAGAACATAGGACATGTATTACAGTAGTTGACATTGCACTGAGCACTCGCGAAGTCATATTCAAAAATAAATACTGACTGTTACTGCGTATAAAATAACATTAATCATGGTTACCTCACGTCTTGTAGGGTTGATAGCGGAACACAAAAAACAGGATGCTGAAATTTCAACAAAAGATACTGTATATATTTTTGTTTTCTAAAAATCTGAAAAATAATTTATAGCATCTTATTTAAGCTTGTGCTGGCTGCACGCCAGCAGAAAATAATACGATTTTATAATTTGAAATGTTTTCGTCTATAAGCTGCTTTGCGCTGCAGTAAAAATTAACGAGATAGGGTTTGCAATTTGAAGACGAATGCAGTTACAAATGTATTACAATATTTGTTTCTATTGTATACCTAGCCAGATATTTTTCGATAGTATCGAAGGAGATTTTATCTTATTTTGTCAATTTTGTTCACTACGGCTAAGGCCGTACTGCCCACGGAATGTTTTCACACATGAGTTGTTAAAGTATAGGCCTAGGGAGAAACGAAACCCTTACTTAGCGAACTCAAGTTCTAACACACTATCAATATATAACAACTAAAGTGCTTTATTTGTTCAATTACGTAGGTATTGAAAAGAGGATTTAAGTGGCAATTTAAACCAAAACCAAAAGGAAAAAAAATAGCATAAAACAAATTCCAGATGCGACATTTCAGTTCTGAAACTGTCGTTTGAGATACATGTGTGTCCGTTACATTGTAAACCGTTCTTTACGAAAGGTATCCAGATAGAAAATAACCAAGATTTTTCGATCAAACTACATTAATGCCCCACTACTAGCTGGCCTACTTAGCAAGGCAGTAAACAAAATAAGCAAGCCGTTAACACAGTTAACTTTCTCAAAGCAATAGAGTTCTAACTTAACAAATTTTTCATACGACTCTATTAGTATCGTAACTCTAGCAGGGCTAGCCTCGCGACTTTTCGTAACCTGTAGTTTTCCGTTACGGATGCAAGGTTTCTTATAAGTCGACTAGCTGGTTCACGCAATTACGTTTGATGGGTTTTACAATTTAATGCGATAACATTTCTGTCCGTTTTAGAAACATTTTGAAAAGGTAAACTATCCCACAAAATGTTTTTGGTACCCCGTTTAACCGCAGTACCCCGTTCTGCTTCCCACCTCCCCCAAAGTATAATTTATTTTGGTGGAAATTTTCGTGGTCTTACACACATATCACCAGTTTTTTCATTAAATTATTTTTTTGTGTAACCGTTCTGTCCCTATACCCCATTTTGACTCCTCTCTCTCCAACATTTAGTTTTTATTTTGGCTGAAAACTTCGCGAACGCCCGCACAGCAATTCACCAAATATTTTTTTTAGCTTTTTAACTAGATTTTTGCGTATCCCGTTCTGCCCTCTACTCCGTTCTGCCTCCTCGCTTTAAAAAAATGGCGCACGCACAGCTTTCAAAAGTTTACTTTTTCACAAAATTTTTTGGTTATCCTGTTTACCACTTTTTGTCTTCCCAGGCCCAGTTTTTTTTGCAGAAAGTCCTTCGCAATCGGATGACTGGTATAGAACCGCATATAAGACGAGCAAACAAACTATGAAACAGCAGACCGTCCGCGGCATTGCCAGCTTGTTTTACTCGTAACAGCGAATATTTACTTAAATTGAAGGACCTCTTAGTACGTCAGATTAGTAGCTCGGCCATTAAGTGTTAAGATAACCACGATGCAGGTTAAACTTACTCTGCAGCTGTCTAAGTAGCTATAGCTGCCCATCTGAAGACCTGTTCTAAGGGGCCGCGGTGGCCGAGTGGTCAGACCCCTCGCCTCCCACCAAGGTGATCCGTGTTCGATTCCCGGCGAAGTCGGTCCCCGAATTTTCGCATGTGGGAATCGTGCCGGACGATGCCGTTGGTCGGCGGGTTTTCTCGGGGATCTCCCGTTTCCCTCGCCTATTAATTCAGGCGCTGCTCCATACTCACCTCCTGTCACTCTCCACCAGCGCTTAAGACCTAGAAGCGTGACCAAACACCTCTTCAACTGTCCTAAGTCTACCCCTGCGACTCATAATTACTGCCCGGGGCCTTATTTATAGCCATAGCAAAATAGACGCATATGAGAGAGTATTCGGATAGCATAAGTAGTATACGTGATATGATGACTCGTATATCTTGAGCACGAACACTGATGACTTTTCTCATTACAGATGGTCCGGAAAAAAGTGAGCAGTCTAAAAAGCCCTTCTGAAGTTCCGTTTTCAGCCGGTTCAGATTTTTGCGCGCCCTAACGGCAAACTACGAGAAATGTCCAAAGACGTTATAAAAGTAATAGACTGTTTCGATGCTAATTCGTTACACGACTAAATTGATCGCTGACATATTGCAGCTGTAAATAGGGAATTGTGTACTTTAGCTGGGGCGGGGAGAACAATTTTTTTCTACAAAAATTTACTTGTATAGGACATCGCATGTTACGGGCTGCAATATGGCTCCGTTCAATTTGGTCACACATTGAGATAGGCCGTGAGCACGGCCGTAGAAGAACAGGTCTGGACACTCGCCTGGAAACTTGACCCCCTTGTTTTTTGGCTGCAGTTCACCAAGTTACCGATAGTGGAATTCATTTTTGGCGCTGTAATCCGGGCGGTCGAGCCCAAACTCCGCCGACTTCCCTCCCACTAAAATAAATAATTTATCAAAACGTATTTTTTATAAATTTATGAAATACTTACTTCACTCACAATTTTAAATCATAGCCCAGAAATCTTTATTTACTTTATAATGTTAACAACAGAAAAACATTGGCGGAGTAGGAGTCCGACCACCCGGATTACAGCGCAAAAAAATACAACATTGTCGGTAACTTGACGAACTACAGCCAAACAACAAGGAGTTCAAGCAAAATACATTGGCAGATAGGTCAGTACCGATAAGGTTAATTCTACTAAAGATTAGAAAGAAAATGTGTTTTCTCATGGAAGAGTTTGGCACAGGAAAAGTTTCTGCCGCTAGGTGCACTGCAATCGCATGTGGGGACAAATTAACACAGCGGTATATTGAAGTATAACTTATTTGTGTCCATAAAATATTGTGCGTATATTATTTTGCGGTATATATTCACAGTTTTAAAATTATAATCTTTCGTGTTTATTTGAAGCTAAGGAGTACGTCTGCGAGATGTTTTTACGAACGTAAGCAGTGGAAATATAAATGCTAGTGCTCGTGTTTGTTTACAAGTCCGTAGGACATTGATGGTCAGAAGATGATATTTGATTTTGAGGAATATGAACTCGTAGGTAAGTGTTGAGCTTAGTAAATTAATAAGAAATTGGGTGTTTTATGTGTGATTATATGTTTTGTGTAAACTATGTTTTGTGTAAAGCAGTAAAGTTTACTTGGTTCTGTTTGTGTGGCTGTGGCAGTTAGTGGAAAAACGACGTTTTTGTTTGTCAGAATAATTTTTTCCATATGTAGTTAATCATAATAAAGATAGTAGAAAAGTCAGGTGAAGCATAAATATCAATTACAACACATTGCTAAATTAAATATGAAAATTGTGAAGAAAACCCAGGAGATACCTACTGTAGCTTTTACTGTGAAGAAGTAGTTACCAGAAAGTTTTCCTTTAAGCGTTTAGAATAAATAAAACATAGGTATATATGAAGAATATATATATGTACTGGGTAAACTACTGATTTTAGAAGTAGCCTATAGTTTAGAAATATAAAAGGTTTCTATAGTTGTTACAAGTAGTCTTATATAATTAAAACTTCGTTAGGTTAGTTTAGGTTGTTAGTTCAAAAGGTAACCTATCCTTGCATTAGGTTAGATTACAGTGCCTAAACCAACCTATCAAAAATATTTTCCTACGACTAAGTATTACCACTCTAAAACAATTTTTCATCAATAAACTCTGCCTCTGATTCTAATAGTCAGAACTGGTATGTGATTAGTAGCTACTGTTCACATTTAGACCTTCCACACCATTCCGGTAAACATACCAACCCCTGTCACAGTCACCAGTTCTTCCTGCAGACCTTTCCACTCCCTCACTGTCCTCACCAGCATAGACTGTCTACTTCTCTCTGTTTCCCTCTAAACACCTCAGAATGATTTCACTGTTCCTCTCCCCTTAAATGTTACCGTTGTTAGCTTGTATAGCAATATTTCTCACCTACCCTCACAATTCATCACCTTGTACATCCCGGCCAGTCATTCTATTCTTTCCTCAAATAATTGATGGCCTAGAGGAAGCTCTACAACATTTCTTTTCAGTTCACCCGAGAGACTTTGTTACATTGAGCAAAATGCTCACCAAGTATTGGACTCGTCAGATAGTTGCATGAGATAAACTTACAATATTTGCATGTATGTACGTTATTTATGCGTACAGACAGTATAAGGAGTAAAGTAACAAATTGTACTACATTGCTATCATTTGTAACAAATGATACACAATGTGCTTGTGTAGAGCTAGCCAGACGATGACAAAACTTCCAATTACACAATTATGTAAGTATGATATATTAAAAGTATGAGGAATAGCAATGAAAATGAGAGAAAAGAGATGTTGCTTCACACTAGTACACACTCTTAGAGTAGTCAGTAGCATGTACGTATGTATGTTAGTACATACATGTATATACCTTCCCACATATACATTTACAATGCTGTTTTACATTAACATAAGTATGTACAAAACCGTACTATAGATAACTATAGCCAGATTGGTAGTAGTTGGCAGATATTTTAAATGTTTGATACTGTACAGTATCTAGATTACAGTACTTACTGTGTTAGCGCAGTGATTAGGATTCATGTCTTCCACCAAGGTGACCCAGGTTAGATCTCTGATGGGGTCTGCCTTAGGTTATTGCATTTGAGAATTGTGCCGGACAACGCCGCTGTCAGCCTTTTTTTTTCGCCGGGATCACACATTTTCTATGTCCCTTCATTCAGGCATTGCTTCTCGTTTTACCCTCATGGACTGTGGAGACTCAATGTTTAAAGCATCTCGTTATCACAATTCTACTGGCCTACTCAATAATTCAGCAAATACATAAGTTTATGATTACTAGCAATTTATATTGAAAATGGTTTGAAGCAAAATTTGTTTGCTAATTTATATTAAAAATTGTGAAATGTTTATTGTTTGTACTCTGTAAATTTATTACATAGAGTTTTTGTTAAATAGCCAACATAGTATGAATTGTGCTTTTGAGTGTATAGAGTAGGCCTACTGCCTTCAGAACTGATCACAGTATGCATATGTAAGGAAGTTGTCGCTTCTGCCCAATAATTAATAATGGTATTTATTCTTGGTAACCTCTTTACCATCTTATGAGTATTCTAGAGCTTTGCCCGATCACTGTGCAGGGAGCATGGGTCAAGACTACCTGGTGGTAGACAGCCCTGGGGTTAGACGATCTGCCCAGGAAACTCCCATATGCAGCTCCCAGGCTCAAGCTGAGAGATTATGGACGAAGATAGATTTATACATCTGTACAACTTCAATTTGGCATTATAGTCAAGGCCATTAATGTTGTAACCTATCTTGTGTTTGAGATGTTCAACATATTTTATTTGGTTTGTATGAACATTAATGGCCTTGTGCTGCAAGTTTGTTTTGTATTGATGTCAAGTTTCCTGAATATTTACAAATACAGTAACGACCTTTTTAATAGTTTCTGAAGAGACTGAAGAATTTAAACTTATTAAAAGGGAAAACTTTTTTAGTAGGCATTTACTAGTTTTATAGTTCTTGTTTTCTTTATCTGCCTTGTCTAAATCATTAACATCTTTGAGCTTCACCTATACAAGTACTAAAAATTAAAAGGGTGTTAATTGTTGAATTTTGTGATAGGTTCAAATTTTTGGTAATTAGGCTGTATTTACTTCTTATAAAGTCGATAAGTACTGTTCTATATTATTTTAAAATAATTTAAACTAAGCCTGCAGTATTTGATGTAAACAACTTTTATTCATTTTTGTCTGTGATAAAAAAACATTTACAATACAGTACTGCAAGTCAATAATGCAAAAAATGCTTTTATAAGTACCATTCTCGTTTTGAAAACATAAACACGTAGCAAATTTACGCTATACCTCAAATTTTCTGGTTGACTTTATATGTAAGAACACAGTGAAAACCATTGCTGAGTTGATTTGACAAAATTCAATTATAGATGTTACAGGTAGTTCCTCTTAACCTATGGCAGATCTATAGACAATATTTGCTGTGTGTGAACATAGTCCAAGAGTGTTCGGAGTTTCTGAATAAAAAAAAAAAATAAAGTCACACTAAAAATCTTTTTACACTCGTTACAAGATTCAAAAAATAGAACTTGTTGTACGCTGAATGCTAGCAACAAACTGATATGCGACTTTAACATTATTGCAGTTGTTGTTTACAGTGAATTTCCACCATCGTCTGTACGCTGCACACATTTGCGGATGTTCGCAGGTTTGCCTATGATCTAGGCTCTGTATGTTTGCGCGAATATTCAAGTGTGTTTTGAGCATAAACGGTATGCCCTAGACATTTGCAACAAGATGACCTTTTTTTTTTTTTTGTTACACAGGTCTGAATTCTCAATAAACCATCTTCAAATGTTCGAAAATCCTGACGGTTAAAAATTTATGAACAGTAAGAGGTATAGCGCGAGTATTATTTTCTAAAGGGTAGGAGGTATAAGTTGTATCTGCTGTTGGTTTGAAGGTCCCAACAGCATTAAGCATTGCTGAAAATATTGTTTTAATGTCATTTAGTTTCCGATTTATTGGATAAATACGATTATAAATATTGATATTCAAAGACTCGTTATTCCTCTAGTATTAAGATTAGACAAAAAATTCAGAATATAATTTTTGCTCGTTTTTTTCATAAGTAATTGCCTGCCAGCGTTTGTCGGTGTTATTCAGACTCATCCTGTATACTACCATAAACTCCGTCTCTACGTGTAAATTTAAAAATTAAAAAAAAAAATAATAAAATAAAAAATAAAAAAATAAAAAAAAAACCAAACATGGAAAATGATTGCAAATCACAAAAAAAAAACATCAAAACGATAAACGATAGAAGGTATGAAACAAGTTCACCAGGATATTTTGGACAGTGGTTATAGTCTTACGATCAATGAAATTCGTGATTTTGCTATTCAAACATTTGGCGATATGTCATGTGTTCATAAATAGGGAAGTGAAACTTTACTTGATAAAAGTATTTGGGGATGAAATACAGTTTTCCAAAACAACACTCAGGAACCAATCTCTCGTCTTCTCTTCAACATTAACAGCTGATCAGGTAGCAGATAGACTTCGTTCTGTTTACTCAGTAAGAGTTATTGCGCAGTTGTTAAGGCAATTGCTTCTGGAAATTGACTTTGACCTTGACAGTAAAATAAGTGACACAAACAAGCTAAAATATACTCGAAAATAAATAAAATATCCCTCAACCGTTGGTTGACTTTTTACCCGAATTTTTGTGTGTTGGGAAACTGGCAAATCCTTTCTTCTGTAGATAACAGCCAACTTGAGATTTTGTCAGGAGAAGACGAAGTGGATGCTGTTGAAGATAGCAACAATATTATACCAAATGAATCGGTATCTGTCCCATCGTGGAGAATCAAAGGAATCTTACAGATATTTTCTACAGTTTTTATAAAGGTAAGAAAATGCACCTTTTCACTTGATTGCTGGACATTAAATTCATGAGAAATATAAGAGTTAACAAATCATAATAGGATTCAACAAGACTGACTTATCAGTCAGCTACAATGAGATTATGGAAACATGTAGTAACCTTTCTCAATACACTATTCAGTTATGTTCCACAAGCCAAGCTGTTCAAAGTCACTTTTCAATCAGCTGCTTCGCTGTAGGGGCAATGGATAATAATTTTGACCACGAAGATGCGAATATTTCTGGTATAAAAGAAAGCCATGACACCGTAATTGTTTTATTTCAATAAGCTTAGAATACATTGCCTAGAAAATTTAAACTCTCAGAAATAGCTCAGGATAGTTAAGCCAAATGGAGTGATGTTCTGCTTCCATGCCAACAGCTGAAAGTGTATCAAAAACTATCGGCACTTGTAACAATCCTATCAGACTTGAATATCTCATTACAATGTTTGCATTTATAGTGCAATGAAATTGAGAAGGAGGAATCAGTTATAAATATTATACAAGCCTTGAATGGTCTGAGCAATTTAAATTCCTCGATATGATCTGGAATTCATGATGTACTCTTAAAAGCTGAAGTACCTCTTCACCAAGGAGGTTTTCTTCCTATAATGCCTTACCCCCCTCGCCCCCCCCAAAAACAACGTTTATTCATGTATGAAAAATTTCCAGAGACTTATTATTCACTTTCATCTGTCCGCACTACCAGTTACATGTGATGAAAGTGATTACCATATCACAGCAGGAATTCAGTTGGCCTCTTGTGAATTTCTGGACCTTGTGCTTCTCATTGGATCTTTACAGTTAACTAAATACTTCTTTCATGCATTTGGGAGTGGCTTTGGAACTGTCCTAATATACAATAATATTTTTGGGTCAAAGGTGACTGAGAGTGTTCCAAAAGGAAGTAATTATATAAGGTCTGTAAAGGAACTGTTCATGCTAGCAGTAGTTGTTGAGAGACTTAAATAGAAGGCATTCTTGAGGACCATAGAAGAAGAGCCAGACTTGAGTTTGCAAGTTAAGAGAGTTGCTCGATGCATTGCCAAACAAAAGTACAATTATGCAATCCATGTTTGAAAAGCTTGTCTCTTTATCAGAAACAATCCTGAGTTTAATTGAATATTTTATTTAGCTAGCAGCACTACAATCTGAGCAATGCATAAACCTGGATGTATTCCTAAATCTTGTCAACATTCCGAAGTTAATCATTACAGCTGACATAGAAGGAAACTGTACCTGAATACAGTCCAGAAGGCTCTTCTTGTTTTTCGAATATTTTATAGAATAACTACTTGAGATGCCACAAAACACTGTTTTTCTAAACATCATTTTGCAAAAGTAACATGTCTAGTGACAATGTCTGTGATCACAGAATGATTATTTTACCTGAATTAGATTGTCCAAGTCAATTTTGAATTATTTCATTGAAGAAATTTGTAAAATATTGTTTTTATTTTAAACAATGTGATTTACGTGAATTCATTTATTTATCGTAGTGTATATTGAAATAATTTGATTCTATAATTAGACTTATCTGATGGTATATTTAATAACGAATCTAAATAACAGGTCACGTTTGTAAATATATTTTAAAGCATTCAAAAGTTAAAAATAATTAGATATTATACGCATTGTATACCAATACAAAATTGCACTGTAATAAACTTTGGCACGGGATGCCAGATATCGACGCACGATTTTTCGTTCCTCTGGTCATATTCTAAGAGAATATGAAGAGAAAAACTGTCTACCTCAAAATTTCTGTGGGTCTTACGGCCAGGGACTGGAATATTGTACTTAAGTAGCAGTTTTCGTAACTATGTTTTTGATGCTATATGATGGCTGTAGCTATAACAGTAACCCTAAAATCAGCACTTAATACTGACAACTTGTGAGTCTGAAATATATTCAAATTCTGTGTTCTATGAAGAGGGTTAGGTTTTTTAAAAAAATATTTATATGTTCTTTTACGGTCTTAATTGCATGCAGAGATATCAAAGTATTCGATTCTGGTATGATATTTCAAACAGTCTTCACCAAATGAAAAATTAGAAAATTTCTGTTGACTGTGTAATAGTTTTATCCACGGAATTCTGCAAAGTTATTACGCTTATAATTTCATAGCGAAAATAAATGTATGTCTTCTGAAATAAAAAAATTCAATACGAAATACCATAACGTGTCTATTTCTGTGTAATGTAAACCCCGATATACGAGTATTGAATCATTGTACGTAACTGGAAAATTTAGACGATTGCCGAGGAAATAATGGATTTGTTTATTTTTAAAAGTATTTTAATACTGCTGCTATCGGCTTCGGTTACCTGCTTTAGGGGAATGCAGTGACGAAAAGTGTACCATTGTGACTACAAGAGCATTAACTCTGACATTAAAATTAATAGAGTTCATTGACAATAGTAAAACGTTGTCCAGGAATAGCACTCATAAATGTTGTAAATTTCTGGAAGTTGGCAGTATCAAATTAGCACTAAACAGTGTATCTTTAAAATGTCGAAAAAGTATTGTATTAATTCTGAAATAAACACTAGCTACCTTGCAAACAGGAATTCGTAAGTTGAGCTGTAATTAGTGCAATTTTTTTAAGTTGATTTTTTGGAAAAAGTCTCTTTTATCCAGTGTAAGTTGGGGAGGTAAGGGAGGGGCTTAAAACTTTTAAGCGCTTTTCTGATTCCACCACAGTAGATGAGTTAATACAACTCTATATCATAAATTCAGAATAGAGGTGTTTACATGTCTTTATATTCCAAGAAATAATTGTTGTAACACACTGCACTAGGCCTACTGATTTATACTGTAGAATGTAATTCGTGAGTTCTCTTATGGAAAAATTTCTATTATTTTGCAAGTTTCGGCATAAAATTTTTAAATACTAAAATTTGATTTTCAATTATTTTATCGATACACAATTGCTGACGAGCGTTATTATTTGTGCAAAAATTCTTGTGATATCGGCGGGTGTTTAGAATAAGTAAATTCAAAATTATTTTGTGCTCTCAGTAAATATAACATTTAATCAACAACTTTTTACAGCGTAGAAAATAAGGAATATTTAATGTTGTGCAGCCTAATAACTTTGTTTTGATTTGTTAGAGTAGTTTGAATACTGTTTACTGCAAGTAGTATTGTTCCATTATATGTTATTTTTCCGCGCGGAAAGTTAGATTGTAAATTACGATCAAATACTTGGCCTGAGGGAAGATGGGCTAAGTTGGAGGAGTTTCCGCTGTATCGTCATAACATGTAACTGTTCAACCAGCCACCGCAGAGTAGGTTGACGTGTGCATTTGTATTAAACACGTTGTTCGGAGGAAGAAATGGCGTGTGTGAAGAAGGAAGAAAACCAGGGCAAGACCAACAAGGGGTGGCAGTACCCACACGCGCCACTGGCAAAGCGGTTTCAATAGCGCCGGCACGTCTTTCTCCAGCCAACACCCCCCCCCCTCCCAGACATTTTCTCTCGTCTTCCGCCAAGTTCCAGGATAATACGACCACCCCCGTACCCTCCCTCCATAACTTCTGATTACGTTACAACTTTCTCTTCGTCCGCTGGAATAATGCATTGCCCATGCAAATGTGTCCTGACGGAATAAATCAAGAATAAAGTGGATTCGCGTGCACGAGGAACGACGTAACTCTTCGCGGGATGCCGTCGCTTTAACGTTCCTCGCCGAGCTTGTTTTGGTCATGCCGTGCGTGCGTCTTGGGAGGTGGCGGGTTCGTTTCCTGCCCCCCTTATCTAGGGTTTTAAGTTATATGTACTGCATGTACGTGATGTTTTCTGTGTGAGTCATAGAGTCATACAAAAACACACAACATTAAAACTATATGAATAACATACATTAATGCAAATCACCTTTGTTAAAGCGCTTGACAAGTCTGTTCATGATCGGATCGTAAATATTCTAATAATAATAATTATCATCATCATTATTATTTTAGTAGTAGTAACGATACATTTATTATTTGCATATATTCAAGAGCAGTGCGTCTAGGTGGGGACGCAGACCAAACTGAATTGAGGAATTCACGTATACAACCAAGACATTTATGACAGTGTTAAAATGGATAAAATTAAATAAACAAAAAAAATGTCTCTGCAGGGCAGTACATTTGTAAAGTTATGATTAGGTTACAGAAAGAGCGAATAAATTCAAATTTATTACTCAAGGAGAATGTATGTCTGTAATTGAGGGGCTAGCTAAAAAAACACTACGCACATTTTGAGTGCATGACTTTTCAAGTTTAACATCACATCGAACATTCCAAATAAATAAAAATACAGTGACGTGTAGGTCCTACCTAGTAGTGCATGTCTGAATTTTACCTGCAACATTTATCATTATTTTTAGGCGTGAAAGTTGCACTAGAATACTATTTCCAGTTCTATAAATTGCCTGGTTTTTGTTCTCAGTCCCTCTTTTGCAGCCGCTGTGGCCGTAGTGGCTAAAGTGCTCGCCTCCTACCAAGGCTCGATTACGAACCCTGATTTTCACATCTAGGAATCGTACCGGACCGGATTTTCTCAGGGGTATGCCGTTTCTCCCAGCCCCGTATTCCAGGGCTGCTCCATACTCAACTCATGCCAACCCTCACCAGAGCTGAAAACCTACCGGTTAACTGGTGACCAAAATCTCTGTACTATTTGTAGCTAATATTGTTTTACAACTTTCTGTTAAAACTTGTATTAAATGTTGATGTAAACAAAAAGTTAAATAATACATAAATAAGCATGACGTGTGTGTGTTACATGACTCTGGGGACAGCCCTTTCCATGTACGATAATGTAGGACATGAATGTATATCTCCGCGCCGCAAATCAGATTTCACCCTAAATCTTCTCTGGCTCAAACTACACGCGTCCTATAAATATTCATAGGATTTCCTGTCTTTAGGAGCTATCCTCCGTTGTTTACTGCTCATGGGATACACAACATGTAAGCCAGGGGTGTTTCGAAATCTTGTAACACCCGCGTTATACCGTGATTTCGTGAAGACGCATGGAGACAGCCTGAGACTTACATCACAAAATCTCTAAGCGGCAATTGTGGGAATTGTGGCAAAGTGTTTAAAGCCTGCTCTTCTCTGTTTACTTAGCATATTCCGTATGGAAAATCCCTTGACATATATCTGCTTATTTACTACTGAGATTTATGACAGAGAAAATACCCTCCATAGTACTTGTGGTATTCTGAAGTTACTGCGAAATTTGTAGTGATCCATAGATCATGAGATCGTGTTAGACTTTCAAGGCTGAAACTGTCAAGAATTGCTCAATTTGAATTAATATTTCTGCTCTGACGTGCGTTTACCTGTGTTGGAAAGAAATGTTTACACATACTATGGTAAAATGAAAATTGTATTGAAATATCTCATTATTAAGCACCTAATTACGACAATCATTTAAGAATCGAGGGCAATTTTTGTGGATTTTAGAGGTATTATCAAAGCCTGTCCCACTGCTATTCTTGGAAATATGGCATTCTTGTATTTCGTTGTCTGTGACAAAGATTCAAAACATCACGAATGTACGTTGTACGTTTGCATTTCGACTGATATATATATATATATATATATATATTTATATATATATACAGGGTGTCATGTAATTCGCGGATACGGACACTGTAGCGGTGTTGTATGGTGAAAACGAAGCACAAAGTACACTTGGGTAAAAACTCGGTAGGAGTTCGGATTTCGAGAAAAACGGGCAAACAAAAACGGCTGCCACACACATGTAATGTCACAGGACGCAATAGCATCGTTCAGCAGATGAAACCA
>PNEQ01099468.1:28189-42039 GCA_003012365.1 Medauroidea extradentata | reverse complement strand
CCCCGCACACACATACCGGATCCTACTTTAGATGAGCAGTGCAAATGTAACTTCAAAATTAACCCTGAGATACATAACCTTACTATTAAATAGATGAAATTCATCATGTCACTACTGACGTCAGTTATTCCACTCTTGCACCACATACTTGCATTGTGCGGTCTTGCATAGAGAAAGAGGTAGCTGCGTGTGTGGCACTATAAATAATGCCTAGGCGAATTCCCCGTTAGTGACACGGACAAACTTAAGATTGCTTTTCGCGTGGACAGCTATAACTACTTATCCTTCTGCAGAGTTAACTCAACCAGCAGGTTTATGATCCTAACACTTGACGTATGAACTGGAGTACAGAGAGGTTTTTCAATTAAAGTAAATTTTATCTGCTCTGAGTATTACATACGAGTAAAGCCGCGGTCGCACAGATGGTCTCTACATAGACTGACATATTAAACTGCAGCTCAAACCGCTTTACATGAAAATGTGGAATTTTTCGTGTTATTTCCCTTTAGGTAGTAAGCGAGCACTGAGAAGGGATTTTCGAAATTGGTCACCTAAAGGGGTGAAAATTTGTGAAATATGTTTTATAAAATTCATCTACAGAGCTTGAACCCGACGACCTATCGTCGTGAATTTTACTTCAATGGGTCAATCATGAATAAGCATATTAGCTAATTTAATTACTTTTTGAAATTCAACCTTTGAGTGGGTGAAAATACCTTAAATTTGATTTCGATTAATTATCGATATCTATCGAACCCGTCAAGATACAGAGTTGCTTTTTACTTTAAAATTCTGATGACATGAATTTCAAAAAAGAAATTTTTCGATTTTTTGAAACTCTACTCCCAAAGAGTAAAAAGAAGGAAAATGTGTTTTTTATTAATTGCCTTTATTGCTCGAACCTAGCTATCGTCTTGATTTTTACGTCAATTAGATACGTTCACAAATATACAACACAGGACTTCAGAACGTTCCGAAAGTCTTTAATTATGGGGGTGAAAAGACGTGAAATGTGTTTTCGATAATTCTTCCATAACTATCGAACCAGTCTAGGTATCGAAATGATGTTTGCTCCAGAATTATGTTTACGTAATTACAGAAAATGGATTTCAGGATATTTTCTGAATTTCAATCCAAAGATGCATAAAAATGTAAAACTATGTTTTCGATTTGTGATCTTTACCGATTGTGAAAAATTATGATATAGTGTATATGTATAAAGTGGTGTGTGTAGATCAATAGTGGTATTTAGTAGGTATGAATGATGTCAATACATAACTCTAGCGTAGGTGTAGGTGTGGATAATGTGACACCTGGAAACGCGACTGAAATCCAAAATTTAAGATCATAGCATTTCAAGCCAAACAGTTTCCTAGAGTCTGTAGGAATTCCACATTCAAACAGAAAAATTTCAAGGAATTTTTAATCAGATAATACATTAAAATGTTCTCAGGGCTAAATGAAAAATTAAACAAACGTCTTAGATATTTTCCTCGGCTGCTCTGTCACGTAGACTAGAACTCCCAGGACCTCTGGGTACAGGTATATCTATATCCTTCGTTACGCCAATAAACTAGGAGAAATATTCAATTTAATTACTAAAAAAGTTCAAATTATCCATCCCGAAAAACATATTAACGGTATAAAATGGTTTCAATCAACATAACTTGAAGAGAAATGACTCAAATTCGGGTGGCAATACTATAGTCTTATACGGTACTTATCTAGCCTAAATGGCTTAAGTCGGCGTCATCTTCTTACTTGCTGTTCACTTCAAATTCAATCACATTCAGGCCTACTGCTAGGTCCTCTTCTTGCTCCACCGGCAGATCTAGCAATTGTACTTTATTTTGGTGGGGCTAGTTATGATCCTACTCTTAAGATGTGACCGCATAAAATAGATTTTGAAATGGAGTAAAAATCTCACATCGCCATTCTTCGAAGTAGCGAACAAGAGTTTATTTATAGCTGCACTTAACACGAGTTCTACAATGTCATACTATCCAATCCTTAATTTATATCACAAAATGTGTTAAAATATTATAAATAAGCCAAATCACACTGAAAATACTTCACAAATAGTAATTAAATACAATCATTTTTTAAAACTATTACGTAATTGTAATTGTTATTCTGAATAGAGCCATTTAATCTTAATTCATGACTCGTCGGTATAGAATAACCATAACGCTCAACTAAATAAATTACGTCGGGACTTTTAAAATTACGTTAAAATGTAACAAATATTTCTAAATCTCATGATTTAGCATAAAAATACGTTTTTAGATATGAAAAGATGTTCTTGTGTCAATTTGAAGGAGTTAAAATTACCGTTCGTACAAATGACATAAGTGCAATACTTCATATGCCACACGATCTCGCTGAATTGTTAGATATTGACACAATTTTTGCCTATGATTAGAGCCCATGATTTTTTTGTGAAAAGAATTCTGCAACAATTTGTTTCAATGCCTGATTGTGCACATTCGCAGCTCTTCTTCATAGGCCGTTTTAACTCTCAGCGTCTAGGGTTCTACCCGTAAATCACAGACGTATGGTGTCGCAGTAGCCTCGTTCATGTTGGCACAGTCAAATGAACCTCGTCTGTGCAATAATACGTTCTGCCAATAATCATGAAGCAGAGTTTCATATGTGCACGTAAGGCATTAAAACAAACTGTTGCAGAATTATTTTCGTGAAAAATCGTGGACTCTACTTATTATTAATGTTTACTTAAATACTTGAAACGAAGCTTATTGATTCTTCGAAATTTGAGATTTAAGGGGGTGAAATGTTATGAAACGGGATGAAGCGTGTTTTCAATTAATCGTTTATATATTTTTTAATCGACGGGCTGTCGTCATGGTTTCCACTTAAATAAGACGCGCATAATTGTCTATAAAGTTTTTTTTTTTTTTTTTTTTTTTTTTTTTTTTTTTTTTTTTTTTTTTTTTTTTTTTTTTTTTTTTTTTTTTCGAAATTCGTATTTTAAGGAGTGGAAACATATGGAATGTGTTGTAATATATAACTTTGAGTGTACGTGAGCCCTCTTTCCGTACGTAAGAAATACACACATAAAATATAAAAAAAATTAGTTTCTGAAATATCTCTCTTTTCCTGGTACAGAAAATGAGTTTTATTTGTAATGAACAGAACAGACCCTAAACAACAATAGGCCTAACTTGTAAATATAACTTGAGCTCTCTTGAAATCCAGACTATAAATGTAGGCAAAATTAATGTAGTTTAACCATATACAAATGAAAGTGGACAATATTTTTAAAATTAAACTGTGGATCTGAATAATTCATGATTGACATCAGTGTGGATATAATAAACTCTTACTAGATCAATTTATTTTTTTTTATTTTTATTTATTTATTTAAACAATCAATTACATAAATACGTGATATGGATAAGTCCTTGATCCCCTTGAGCAGTGCTCCAGGTGGGGATCTGTTACAAAATTACAAAATTCCTACAAGTTGTTCTCTGAAAATTACTATATTTATATTACGTCAAGATTTCTAAATGTATATTTCCCTGACAACATTAGAACAGAACGACATTAATGAGAACAAGCTAGCAGTTATCATGTAGATTTCTTCAATATAGTTAGTATCTATGCTCCGGCTTGAGTGTTCTTATCTTCTAGGGATTCCCGTGAGAATGTGGCACTTCTACTGCTAACTATAATTACGTTGAAGACTGAAGTAATTACAATATCTACGAAGCTCCTGGGTGTCGAGGGGATTGAAAAGCTCACCACGTTTTGAAGTAGGCTGGTTTCAAAATCCTGAACTCTCCTGAGTTCAGGAAACATTTGGCAGATGGCGAAAGAAACCTGGTTATCGTGGTTTCCACCACGGACAGAGGGTATAGCCCTCCCTCGTACTAACGAGGATAAACTCAGGCCTTAAACAGGCACAATGTAGAGACTGCGATGGTGACTGGTCCTGGACCGACGAACCTCCTTCCCGTCATGGAAAATGTACCTCTCAGTACATCAGGAATCCTGCAGGCTGTCCTCTAGGTCAGGAAGTACTTCTCCATCCTCCCGGATAGATGACCAATAGCCTAGGAATGGGTCCGGTCGTCGTTTCCTCCAGAGACAAAGTCGGATACGTCTTATCCTGTACGTTACCAGACAGAATCGAACTTTTTTCTTAATTATTTTTCACTAGTCGTTCCTAACAACCCTTTGCTATGTCCCTATTGGCTTTTGTTAGTACGACACCGTGAAACGTAGTTATTTTTTTAACAACCCAAAAATACTTGCTTCCTACTAGGCCGCATCCCTGATCTCGGTCAGTATAAAACTTAAATGGCAAAATTAATAATTCCCTAGTAAGAGTCTGTACATATTAAAATATATAACTTAAACGGTAATTTTTTTAGTAAACAAAGCAAATATAAACATTCGCGGTACATTTCACTTCGCTCAGCAAAGATATGACCTTTTCCATAGAACAATACTAAATAAATATTTTATATTCTGAGTGGAGTTAATTCCAAAACAACTATTTTGAGCAACTTCTGTGACTCTAACAAAGTTACATGTCTCAGCTTACTACCAACCTACCAGATTCACCAACATTTGGCCACAAAATTAAATTCCGACTCGAATGAAATTATTACAATTTAGATTCGGAATTCGCGTTGCGTCCGCCGTTTTTTGACGAGCTAATGTCACAACAAAAACTTAGGTACGTACATATTTTGTTTTTATGTCGCGATGATCGTGTCGCTTCTGTCGTGCCATTGTGTTTCCGGCATCACTGACTTAATTACTAGTGTGTTTGTAAAGTCAACGCCTAACGTGCGTGGTGACATGATGGCAGGCGAGCAGTGCGCTGTTGTCACGCCGCGTTGTGATTACCTGCAATACGCGATATTCTTCAGCATTATTAGGCATCATTTTGTACTGAAGTATAATACGCCTACTGTACTCGTAACCTCGCCAGATCGCGGCCACCTGAACACTGCACGGCTTGTGTTTACGGTAAATGTTCGTGTTAGTATTACTTCTACCTAGACAGTTCAATTTTTATTAGTAGGAGGTGTACCTGGCGCACGGACCATTTTGAAGTGTGCGACGTCTCTGTTACGCAAAATCGCTTAACGTATTCCTATTTCGTTTATTAATGAAAAGACTTGTAAAATCTTCTATAGATTTAAAAATGCGGCAAAGCTTGTTATAGAAACATAATTTTGGGCCACTTGAAAGTATGTTTATTTTTTAAGATGCTGCAACTTTGAAAGTGCCACCCGAGTAAAGTTTTGTTGTAGTTTACCATACTTTTGATAAAATAAGGACAGCAGTCCAACTCTGCTGTCGGTTCTATATGGATTGTTTAAACAACAATCTCATCGGCAGAACGATTTTTTACATAGCATATGGCTAATTCTGCTGTTCTATTTCTTGTAGAAACAGCCCAAAAAGTAGACCAACTGAACACTTGTCCGTATTTTAACAGAAGTATGGTTTCTACAACAATAATTATACTTCAGTGCAAATTTGTAAACTTCAAAAGTGCATGAAAGTTTTGGCTTCTGTTAGAGAATATCCATAAATGAAATTTTAGGTTCACCGCTTAGCGTGACAAAGGTAAAACACTACATCTTGAACACTGCACACTAGTTTAGTGCTCTGCGTTTTTTTGTTCAGCCATAATGATTTGTAAATAAGATCCACTATACCAATAATTATTACTTCAACTGTAAAATAAAAAGAAAAGTATCCTGATTTATAAACATTCTTAAATTCATGGCCCCTAAACGTGAATGACGAGAACGAAAAAAAATTCGGGACACAATAGACACTCAGCGAGAACGTAATTGTAAAAAGAAAATGTTTCAGAAACTATTATTCTGTTAAAATAGGGATATCGATCAGGTTTAATAGTCTGTACCGCGAAATTAACTGTTAAATCAGAGAGCAACGCCAACACTGAGACAGGTGATTGTGGAGTTATTTACTATTACATCACAAAATAACTTATAAAATACATTCAAAGCTTTACAAAAGAGTACAAACAGTCTTACATTAACCAACAACCCAAAATATTCTGTTGACAGAGAGATCTATATGTGTATTCTTATACCATATATATATATATATATATATATATATATATATATATATATATATATATACACACACACACACACATGCGTCTCTTGTGTTGGTTTATAGTACCGTTAAGACTGAAGTGCCAGCTCGCTACACACACTGTACATCCTTTGACAAGTCTATTACATGTTTAATAATCAACGTTTTAACGTACAAGAAGTATCACACTAATGAAGAATAGAAGTTGCAAGTAAATATTGTGATCGTGTGAAGTGCAGTGCTAGAAACACTCAAGATTCCATGTTGCAGGGTAGCAGCCACTGCGTAAAGTAGACGTCCGTTGCCAACCATTTGTTTCCAACATCATCAAAAGAAAAAAAACTTGATTCCGTTATAATGATTTCACAGAATGATGATGTGTGACCTAACTATTACACACTATCCCGAGAAAAATAAGTCAAATTAAGATATCTTCGAGTAAAAAAGAAGTTTCTCATTCATTGTTGTACATGTGCCTACATAATTATGCGAGAAGATAAATTTGTTATGCGCACCTTTGGCGTAGAACTGGATACAATTTAGGCCGCACGAACATTTCTTACGTGCAATTTGTGAACCATTCCATCAATGTGTGTTGATAAATGCCTTGAGCCTTGCCATTAAAATTATACATTGCGTCTACGTCCTTTCATATTGTCCATAACAGGCGGAAGCCTGAAAACGGGTTTAAAGTTGATAAGGAGTTCCTTGCCTCGTAAGTCGGACAGCGCTCTTCGGTGCTGAAATTAATCACGGATTACTGCCATAGTACTAGTGACAACAAAGTGATGAATAATCTTTTTCTCGGTTTACATTCCAATATCTTTCAAGACCTAGGCTGTACGCAGAAGCGGCGCGTGGTCGCGTTTCAAAGTAAACGATATTAGTAGGGCCACGATTTTGTCGCGAAAAGATTTTTGCCTCACTTTGTTTCAGTGGCTCACGTGCACATCGGCAGTTCTGTTTCGCGGTTATTGGCAGCGTGTCTTTGTTCTGTCACGTTTCTCATTTGACTGCACCAATCAGAATAAGATTATTGTGAGTCTGTACGTCAATAATTTGCCAAGGCCAGTGAAAGTAAAATCATCCAATCACAGACAATGTAGCAGAGCTGCAGGTGTGCACATGACGCATCGAAACCAAATGTTGCCAAAGTCTTTTCGCCATAAAATCGCGGCTCTAGATATTAGGAACGACTATATGCTATGACTATGAGCCCGTGGCACGGACATGCCTGCAGTCACCAACCAATAGAGAATTTACCTGTTACTGTAGTCGAGTTACTGGTGAATTATTTCTCGTCTGTTGCTCGCTCATGTCTATAAAGTGTACCTGCTTCTGCCAATCTAATGGTTGTTAAGTACCGAAACCTTGAGGCACATGCACCCAACGGTACTAACTACGTGTTTTGTTGTGTTAAAATATGTGTAAAAATTTATTTTATGCAAAGAAATTTACAAAAGTGACGGCCGATAGAAAATGGGCATCATACACCGGATTTACAAATAACATAAATTGCTCAAAATCAATTTCCTGATAAGACATATTTTGTGTTGCATCGCAGTAGTGTTTATAAGAAAAAAAAGTAAGTAACATTGTTGTTTGTAGGTAAACCGTACAGTTTATTGCGATTTGTGTTATAGCTCTAGCAAAGGACCACACAATAGTATAAGAATTTACAGCAGTAGAGTAAAGCAAATGTCAACTACCATTTTGGACGTACAGCAAACCAATGTTCGCAAAAAGCAATAATCAGAACATAAGAATACACAACATGTTAATGCAAACTTATATCAGCATTTAACATGGAGCCCTCCAGGTAGGTACGATAGGCCTGCTAGTAATACACTAGTAGGGAGTGTTGATTTCAAGCTGCAGTCTATATTCCATTCGTTAAATAACTATTGCGATGTCTGTTATACAGCTGTATCACTAAATTGTGAAACATTTGTATGCAAAAAGTACAGTAACTCATAGCAAACAAGTGCCATTATATAAGTACCCCCGATCACGTTGTTTTAATTTTTTACCGCTGACACAATATGTTCGAATATAGAGTGTGAAAATATTGATTAGTTGTCAAAATAGTGAAAAAAATAATTTATTGTCATTTTCAATCCAATGCCGCACAGTTAACTCTAACAAAATGAAACAAATTGAGATTATATTACATGACGTTTATATGTAGGGCGTCTGGAAATAAACAAAAAATTTGTATTCCATAAAAAAGAAATAAACTTAACCCATGAAAATGAAGAAAACAATTCATCACACGAAAATAAAAATTACTTATAATTTACGGTAATGTAAATACTCTATTATAAATTAAACACTACAGTTCTTCTAAGCTTTATAATTCGTACGGCGACAGCTAGTTTAAGTAACTTATAGCCACATTTGCAAACAGTTAGTGGCCTTAAAATAATTGAACCACAGAATGTTGAATTGCCGCAATTTTTTTCGTACTTGATGTTTTTCCTTGAAGTAGTGAACTAAATAGTAATGTTATGATTTTCGAGAGATGCTTGCAAATAACTGTAATATTAATGTTCCTAAGAACTTTCCGAATGCTTTTCCGAAGCACGTTCTTCTTTTGTTGACACTGTCACAACGAATTCAAAGCGTTTTATTCCACATTCATAGAAGGGTTTTCCTTGAAAATTTCAAAGAATGAAATTTATTTTGCCAACAAGGAAGTACGTGTCTAGCATGAACGCTTAGAACAAATATTTCTTATGAATGTACGTTGCTGGTGATATGATAAACTGGACTGCATATTGTCTTTGTATGCTTCTTACAATGGGACAGAAAAACGTATTGTTTCTAATCTTTTCCTAGTTTTCACTTTTACTTCGCTTGAATACGGGAGCAGATGTCAGCTTCAGAAACGTCGTGAAAAGTTTGTCTTCGTGTTCCTTTGTGTCTTCATCGTTGTGTCGTCCAGTCTATTGTCTATGACGTCGTCGCTGTCATCCTGTTTTGTGTTCGACATTGTCTTCGTCTCAGTATTGTCCGTGCTGACTTGTGGTGTCCTGAGCTTTACACATGATTTTGTTTTGTCTTTCAACTTTTCTTTATCGATGTTATATATATATATATATATATATATATATTTGTATTTGACTGATTCCTTATGGGATTTTTCATGTTCTGTTTTGGTTTATGGATGTGTTGACTATACCCACAGTAAAAATAAGGTGCTATTAGATTGGTATCTTCCATGTTAACTAGTACCTAACGATTGTGGCGCCTTGCGCCTGGTCATGAACTAAATCAATATGGCAGCCAAAGATTATCTACGCAATGGAAGGATGAGCATCTCAGTGCTTTATTTCGGGCTAGTAGTTGCACCTAGAACTCCGCGTGGTCTCTCATGGATCTAACGAAAAATTATGCGACGCTAGCGCTCTACACGGTCTCTCGATAAACAAATGAAAAAATTAGGCGGGAAAATTAAATTTAATGGCAGGAATTTTTCAAGTTTGTTTCCATGAATAAACAAAGCTATGTAAAAATAATAACATTTTATGGCCATTCATGCTATTTAATATGTTTTAATTTTTAAATTCTGCTAGAGGGCAGGTATCACAGAACTGATACATAGAAATGTTGGAAATTTTATGTACTACGTAAAGCCATGACGTGTGTCATAAGTACCAAACATTACTTAAATTTTCCACTGTGTGTTTGGAGAGACTGACTTCAGCTTATAAAACTTTGCTTGTAACAGAATAAGGCATTTATGACATAGAAAACGAGTACATTCACTAACCGATATTTTAAACATAGTTTCGTTTTACATTAAATCATTCCACACTTGCAAAGTCGCAGCCAAGCAGCTAGTATAAAACATAATCAATTTTGCGTTGTGTATGTATGCTGTGTCCAGTCATGATGTTACAAATGTTACATATATATTTTTGTGACTCAGTAGAAGTATAAAGAACGCACCACTTATCAAATAAACAGAAGATTGTTCTATTTAAATCGGCCCCATATCTGTACCTGGATTGCAGTCATACAAATGGCCAAAAAGGGGAAAATTCACTAAAGCCAACAGCGACTTAATAGAATTCAAAATACTCCTCCAGTCTCTGCGGAAGCAACTTTTCAGTGAATACCGACCAGAAAAATATCTCATGGCTGAGCCTACGGGAAAGAAAACTTTAAAAAGAAAACTCTTCCTAATTTTCTTTAGAACAAGTTTTAGGCAGTGTAACGATTAGTTTCATTGTGAAACTACATGCGTAATGTAAATAAAATTGTACCAGTCACATTCGCATAGAAAACTAACATTTTACTCAAGCATATACCAGATAATACAAACAAAAATTAATTTGCAACAGTTTAGTAAAGTGTTTATGTACATACACGTGTGTGATAAACTGAAATTTAACCTGTCATATAATTCGACATAGTTAAACATCCTACAGTACAAAAAAAAACGATTATTACATAAGAATTAGTGGCGGTACGCTTAACAACTGACACTACCTCAATATGCACTCCCAGCTCAAACTCACAGAACTCCCCATTATTATAAAGGAGACGTTAATTAAATCAAATCCACTAATGTTAGATATGCAAGGAGTTCGAAATTCAAATCTTGTGAGCTGAAGAATTAATATGATGTTACTCTTTCCGCTGAAACCATAGTTATTATATGCATTGATGGCTACGTATGAAGAACAGTGAATTCACATACATACACGTTCATAGTCAAGAAACAGAAGATATAATATGCTGTTCTTGAATATGAACGTATGCTCGGCCTTACCAACAAGGTTACTATGATTATTTTCAACGCCTCTATAAGGTACACAGGACTAAAAGGAACAAGGTCACCGTAATAAGATACACTTTCTATTTTGAGATACAACGCAGTAATTTTCATCAGCTTTGACAAACTGCACATTATTAGGATACTAGTGGACACAACGATGTTCAGAGAGTTATGGCAAATCTCCGACATCACTTCTCGAACAGCAAAAGAGGGAAACGTTGTCGCAGTTTTTATGCCACCGGGACTCGACATTAATAACATGACCAAGGCAAAGAGAATGAAGAAAGACTGAAGAGAAAGTATGAAGGAAAAAAAGACGCCGGCCCGACAAGATTTCACGGACGAGACAAAAGTATAACGTTCTTTTTGTGCGTTCTCTCCGTGGCACACACGACTGAACAAAACCACAAAATAGAGAAAAGAATGGCGGGCGCTTCACTTACAGACTGCGAACAAAAGATGTGTCACAGCAGTCTTCCTCTGGCACGATCTCCGATGCCTCCGAGTAATGAACTGCGATAGAAAAACAATCACAATGCTTTGTTGAAAACCTACAATGTCTCACGCACTTAATGACGTTGTTACGTAGATTCAACGCTTTTCGTAGCAGAAACTGAAAATAATTTCGTTGGTTATCACAGCGTGAAGAATTCATGTCGGCAAAGAACTAAAAAACCAAATACGCTACGGCAACAGCAACAAATATTTTTAAAGTATATGAAAACAGTCTTACTCTGAAAATCTTAAAATAATGTGCTTAGAGTTGTTTCGTAGGCCGACGACTCCATAAAAGTATAGAATAGTTCCACTTCTAAAATATGCTTTTGTGTCTGATAAAAGTCTCCACTGCAATCTGTTTTTGCAAGTTTTCGGCATTTTGAATACTAAATATAGATGCAGGGTTCATATTGGATGCTAATTTATTGCAGTGACAAGTGTTCCTCGGTCGACATCATCTATATATATAAAAATGAAAGGTGACTGATTGACTGACTGACTGACTGACTGACATATCAAACTGCAGCCCAAACCACTGGACCTAGAATCGTGAAATTTTTTGTGGGGGTTCCCTTCAGGTCGTAGGCGAGCACTAAGAAGGGATTTTTCCAAATTCGACCTCTAAGGGGGTGAAAAGGGGTGAAATGTGTTTCCGAAGAAACGTCGATAGAGCTCGAACCCTACGGCTTATCATCGTGATTTTTACTTTAATAGGACACTCGTAAAAATGCATATTAGCCAATTTAAGGATTTTTCGAAGTTCAACTTTTAAGGGGCTGAAAAGACGTTAAATGTGTTTCCAATCAACTATTGATATCTATCGAACCCTTCGGGATAGAGAGTTGATATTCACTTCAAAATATTGCTTACGTAAATACGCAAAAATTAGTTTTAGGTTTTTTTGAAATTCGACCCTCAGACAGTAAAAAGGGGCAAAATGTGTTTTTAATGAATCGTCTTTATCTTTGAAACACAATTGGCTATCGTCGTGATTTTAACTTTAATTGGTTACTTTTACAAATGTCTATGGCAGGACTCAAAATCGTTTCGAAATTCTTTATTTAAAGGGGTGAAATTACGTGAAATGTGTTTTCGATTATCCTTCCATATCTATCTAATCAATCGAGATATCGAAGTACTCTTTGCTTTAAATTGGTGCTTTTGTAAGTATCCCAAGTACCATTTAAAATATATTTTCCGAATTCGGCCCTAAACTGGTTAAAAATGGGGTAATACGAGTTTTCGACTCACATTCGATATATATCGATCCCATAGTTTTTTATTTAGAGACGTGATTTTTGTTTAGGATTGATGCTTACTCAAATACCTAAAAAGTAATTTCAGGAATTATCGAAATTCGCCACCTAAGGACGTGAAAAGGGGTAAAAAGTGGTGAAAAGCGTTTTCAATTAATCGTCTATATATCGTGAACCCAGCGGGCTAATATTATGTTTTTTACGTCCACGAGATACCAATAAAGTATTCTAAAACGTGATTCAAGGGTTTTTCGAAATTTAATCTCTTAAGTGGTGAAAAGACCTTGAACTTGTTATAGATAAATCCTCGATATCTATCGAACCCGTCGAGATATACAATTAATTTGTGCTTCAGGATGATGATTACAGAAATTACCGCAAAACAGTTTTCAGATGTTTCGAAATTCGATTTCTCAATACTATGCAGGGGTGATATGTGTTTTTTTAGTGAATGATCGATTTTAATTCAACTGAACGGGCTAGCGATGTGATTTACACTTCAGTTGGATACTTAT
Organism: Medauroidea extradentata; assembly: GCA_003012365.1. Lineage (NCBI taxonomy): Eukaryota > Metazoa > Arthropoda > Insecta > Phasmatodea > Phasmatidae > Medauroidea > Medauroidea extradentata. The sequence continues at coordinate 28,876 of PNEQ01099468.1, read as the reverse complement.
ACAAATGTCTAAGATGTAAATTTAAAATATTTCGAAATTCGACACCCAAAAGGGTGAAAAAGCACAAAATTTGTTTTCCATTAACCCACGATATCTATCTAACCAGTAGCGATATTGAGGTGGTGCTCGCGTCAGAGTGATGCTTACGTAAATATTTAAAAAAAATATGTATGCATATTTTTTTATTTGTAAGAAACGTAATTATTAAGAATGAAACTTAGTTGGTCAATAATCAAGGCAGACGATCCGAAAAGCAGGAACGAGCAGCGAGAAACAACTTTTCCAGGAGTTTCACTACAGTAACCTATCGAGACGTAGTGTTGTACAACCTCTATGAGCCCAGGACACAGATATATATATATTTTTTTTCAATAAATTTTATTTTCATGAATTATTTCGACGTTACGTGACGCAGTTGTTTGTCACTCAGGTCTAAATTCAGGGAGGTTCTGGGCTCGAATTCCGTTAAAAGCTGCGTGCAAACGTTCAATTCTAACACACAAAAACTACAAGGCAGATCGAATTAGTGCAATTTACATGTAGTCTTTAAAAGGGGTAAAATTGCAGTTCGCTTTCCACTTAGGTTCCTCTACAATATCAGCTGACATATCGTCGGTATACTGCCAAAAGTGATTAAGTCATAAATGCTATTTCGTTTAAAAACAGTAATAAATTGTAGATATTAAC
>PNEQ01099468.1:11050-28089 GCA_003012365.1 Medauroidea extradentata | reverse complement strand
GCATATTCCTAGCATTTTTATCATTTTATCTCATTTTAACTTTATCACTTTTGGCAGGAAACCGACTATATATCTTCTCACTAATCTCAGGTTTGGGGCTCCAAATACGTTTCCGCGAAACTTTTACCCTCTGAAACTTTATAATGTCAATAAAGTTCAAGTGAATATTTTGAAAATATAGAATTGAGGGCACCGTCACCAATGGTTGTGCACAGGGTAAACAGATATTTCTCATTCGATTAACCTCTTACCTTAGGTGTCTGTAGTTACCCCACAACCTCAAATTGGCAGGGCTATAAATAAGGCCCAGGCGAAGTCGCTGTTACTGGCAGGGTCAAACTTAAGACTGCTTTTCACGTGGACAGCTATAGCTACTTATCCTGCTGCAGAATTAGTTCAACTAGCCGCTTGGACATTCTAACACTTGATGACTGAAGTACCAATTTTGTGTACAAAGAGGTTTTTCAATAAAAGTAAATATTATCAGTTACGAATAATACTCGCGAGCAAAGCCGCGGGTGACTGCTAGTAAAATATAAATACGCTAGTTCAAAGAAGTTCACTTCATTTGAAGTTGATTAATAAGTGTGGTGCCTAAGAGCAAGTACAGAAATCACAACACAACTTTAAATTTCACAGAGTAAATAATTCAGCAAGTAATTTTGAACGTAATCAGGAATAGTTTGTAACGGTCTTCGAATTGTGAAATTCGCGTTTGTTGTATCAGAAAGTTGTCCAACCAATACAAAGTGTGTAAAACTATAGAGCATTCCAGTATCGTCATAAGCAAGCTGAAAATGTTTGCTCCACAAACGATTTTAATTTGAATGTCATATTTTATATACATCCATGTGTTAAAATATTTTACTCACATTAGGTTGAGGTAGCGTAAATATTACCATTCCGAATTCACTGCGCGAAGGTGCGAGACAAGAAAACAAATTTGTTCAATGAAGTTTGCGGTGAAACGGTTTCCCCGCTTAATACACGGCTTGGGCCGTCATGGAAACCTAATTAAATTTTAATTAATACCAGGGTTTAATAATATTACGCAGATCCGAGGGAGTGGAAATTTTCTGTGTAATATCCGCACACCATATTTTTAGGCGGCGTCAAGTGTTGGGTTAGGGAGAAAAGGGGTGGAGGGAGTGGATAGCATGCAGACGTGAAACGTGGGGAAAGTGGCATGGGGTACAGATTGTAGTAGGGGAAGAACATGTATATGAGAACATGGAATAATGTTCTGACCTGGTTCATCCCCTGCTGTGAGCACAGCGATGTGTGTGCTTATTAAATATTTTAATAAAATTAGACCTATCCACGTACGGTATTTTTCATGGGAATAGTTATAAAAAAAAGATTCAGGGTTGCGAGAATTGGTATTTTACCATACGACTTTGTAAGATAGGTTACATACACGATTTCCCATTTAATATAAATTATTGGCTTACACCGATGTATAACTATTAATGTGAGAAATGTTATCCTACTTTCCTGAGCTGTCATTTTTCCATCTCTCCTCCTCTAACTTCAAGTCTCTGTCCTTCTCTCTCTCTCTCTCTCTCTCTCTCTCCCCCTCTCTCTCTCCCTCTCTCTCTATATATATACACTCACATACATATACAGTACCAACCAAAAACAGAGGGCACCTATACAAATAAGGTACACCCGCTCCGGATTCATAATATTGGTTGAAGCGGCTTTGTGAAATTTTTTGTGAATGTTATCGTCATACGATTCATTTTTGTTCAAATAAACTTTTTGAATGTTTTTTTTGTTTGCAAACTATGAATTTGTGAATATATTGCAAAACTAAAAAATAATCACTACATTGTGCAGTATACAAAAGCTAGTAAAACAAAAACTACTTCAAATAGGTTAATGTATTTTGTTTGTGCAGCACAAAATTATTTGTAACTCTATGTTGCCTTTTTAAGAATAATAAACACTAGGGAAAAACACTCAAAAACACACTTTTCACATCTGGGTGAAATCATGTTTTAAACACGCGGTTATGTTCCTGCTACTTCTTGCCAAACACAACCACTAACAAGCCTAAGCGGAAAACACACGGCGACTCAGTCAATACCACAAAAATACACACACGGGATTAGTGGAATATTTATACAGTTTTCTCTGTATTTTAAAATCGTCTCTTTGGCCTTAAAAACGAGGATGAATTAATTTTTAATTACTGTGATTGCTTGATAGTATTTTACGTCCATGGACATTCTACTTCACAAACAAAAGACATTAAGATATCTTAAGTAGTTTTTGTTTTATTAGGTTTCGTATGCTGCAAAATTTTCTGATTATATAGTTTTGCAATATATTTATAAATTCATATCTTGTAAACAAAGAAATATACAAAAATGTTTATCTGAGCAAAAATGAAGCTAATGGAGATCGCATTCAGAAAAAAATTCACAGAGTCGCTCCAACTAATAGTGTGAATCCGGGACGGGTGGGTGTACCTTACACGTACAAGTGGCCCTATGTTTTGGTTGATACTGTATATATATATATATATATATATAAGAAGTGAACAATATCCCAAAATAACAATTTTATTTCATGCAATCTCCTCAACCTCAATACCCTTTTTTATCTGAAGAAAAATATAACAAAAACCATCTACGGCGATTATGAAGACGGTGTTTTATTGTAACTTTTTATTATTTATTTTTATAGGGGGAGGAAACGGGTTGCTTTTGTAACTAAAATGAACGTGCGTGTTTAACAGATTATTGTTTCTGAGGCTGATTTTAAAAATAGCCAGTCAGTAATACAACACAAAACAAAGGTGTGCTGTACATGATTTGAACCGAGGTCTTCGGACCAGGAGTGGACCACGCTCACCACAGGGCTTCGGCTGACTGCAGAGGCGCCATCGGACGCTTCCCACTTGGCTAACTAACCAACTATGATCACAGTAGATATCGACGATTTGGCAACAACGCTTCCCGCGGCACTATTCTGAGTTCTTATTGGTTGCAGTATTTTGACTGTAGTTTGAAAACGGTGCTTCAAAGACCCAAGGTTCCTATCTTTTTCTGACTTGGCGTGGTGCCCCCGACCCGTGGTTTCAGTTCGTCGGTAACCTTTAACAACAAGTTGTATATTACTGCTTCGCTATTTAACGTTTATGCATTATGCGTTAAGTTAAAACATAATATCGTTTCCCTTCGTTCATAAACTCGTATTGTTTTTATAATTTGTACCTGTCTTTCAAATACACCACCAAGTTCGCTGTTCGTATTAAACGATACTGCCTAAATTCATCTCAAAAGTATGAAGGGGAATCGTACATACCCTAAGGTCTGGGACTGACCGAGAATGTGAGCCTATAAAAACGGGTATTCGTACTTTCGTTACAATAGCCTACCTTAAAATAGTTTAATGGGTGAACTCTTGTTATTGCTCATTTTCCATGGCACTTGTGCCATTTTCCAGCAATGATATGGTAAGTCAAGTCTCGCCAGAATCAAGTTGCAGTACAATTTACAGCCCAGTAAACGTTTATTTTACTTTGTTTAATCTAGTTTTATAATATTTGAAACTAAGTTCACAGTTAATCTAGTATAAAAATTGGATACATTTATAGAAAGAAATACATTAAATTATAAATATGTATATTTTGTTTGTGTATTTATAGTAATTAATACCAGAACTGCTTCCTCGTATACTATCCGACAAGGTATTTGCAAAGCCTCGCAACATAATCTTGTTAATTTCCAACGAGGCACATACATAGTTTGTAGTTTAAACTCGTCACAAAGGCTCATACATATTTGTACGCCTTGAACACTTGACCAATAATTTCTGCTCAATTTACAATTGTACTATGTTCATAATGCCTAGTACACCATACGAAATATAGGAGGGTATGCGGACCGTTAGTTTGCAGCAGCTTGCATACTAGGGTGGTTACACACTAGGTAGGCTTACAACATAATTTTTTATCCACATTAAATATGGAGCACAATAAAATATATCACGTGTGTTTTTATATAAATCACTCTTACGTATAAAATTGATCTCTGGTACTAGAATCTGTAACTATTAACTGGTATTAATATTTTTTTTGGACTAAGAAAAGCCTTGTGCGTGTATATGATATACCTCTCTGTAATAAATGAAGAGGGTATGAAAAATTTTCAGTACCGTATTAGTTGTAAGTAAATCCAGTTCTAAGTATACTTAAAATTTCGTTGTTAATTGGATCCTCACTGAATTTTATTATCAAAGTATACAAAATATACTTACTACGCCCTCATTGTTAATCTCATTCTGAGATGTATATAACTTTATTTATCAGTATAAGGTCATGCCTGACATAAATTATTTATTTTGTTTGTATGTACCTCTTCGGAGAGTTAAGACCCGTTTTGCCAAAAAGTGGATCCTCCCTATTCTTGCAAATATATTCTCTCACCCTAACCCCCAAGAGATAGTCACTTAAAAAAAAACAGGACACTGTAGAAGATTAAGGTCTCGATTAGCATTGTATAATTTATTTTTTCCTTTTACCGCACCACCCTCAACATAGTCTTGGGGTGACTATCCCCACAAAAGGCTTGAATTGCAAGGCCGACTACTCATTAATACATAGAGACGATGGCGTTCAATAAAACATCTTTTTTTTTTGTCAGCGCTTATAGGGTGTCATCTACGGCGATGCAATTTCTTTAGATTATTCTTTCAGGACCTGGTTTCTATATTTTTATTCGCTATGGCCACACAATACAGTTTAACGCTTTGGTAACAATCAATTTTTTTACATATTTCCACTTTTTATTTTAAGATAAAGGACTGGGATTCACACGAAACACATGCCCACAACATTAAATGACATTTACTTATTTTACATTATTTAGTTCATAAAACTCAATGATAGTACTAAATCACGGGTTAGTAAAATTATGTGCCTTGTATAAGGAAAGCGATTTCGCTTACTTCTATTTCCCAAATCGCAACGTATAAGAAAGCATGATATATATCCTCCAACATGTTAGTTAATTATTTTTGGAACTTAATTCCAGGTTTCAGACACATGTAATTACGCGTGTGTATGAAACTTTATAAACTTACATTGGTACGACTGTTCAACAGGATTGATTTTATTACCTTACGAATGAGTGATTGAGTGAAGATATTTTGGTCAGCGCTTAACATAGAGGTTTCTAAGGCTAGCGAAATGTGATGTGAGATGAAGTTAGAGCTGCAACGAAATGAAGAAGCCTCGAGCAGACAATATAACGTAATGAAATAAGGAAACAATATTTTATTGGTGTAATAATGCTGAAACTACAAAGTCATAATATTTTAGCTTCATTTGCATAAGCAATTCTTTAACATATGAGTCACGCTTGCAGAAAATATCACATAATTTTATTTGTGGTATTGTACTCATAATTTATTGAAATTTACACAGACACAGGGGAAGGAAATGTGCAATCATGTTTCTTAAATTAGATTTTTGGACATGTAGTTTGTACTTATGATGTTGGGTTTAAATTGTTATGTGCAAAATAGTTTTCTACTGTTCGTATACCAACTGAGGCTGTCACTATTAGGTGAGTAATTTCAAAGGACGTCTCATAAATAATTATATTTCAAAAAAAATTTCATTGTAGCATCAGTTGAGAACTTCAGAATATGTTGATACCTGTACACTTTTTGTTTTGTTATTTACACTGCTGTGTTTAGAGTGGCTGAAGTAGGTACATAAATGTGGCTAAGAGGAGAAAATATAACGAGGGTTTCAGAAATGCCTCTTTTATTGAAACCATTCTACGTATGAACACCCAATTAACAGAAATAACAGCTTAGATTATCTCTTCCTGTAACACAACTAAATTGTTGCGCTGTTTAAAGGGAATGAAAATGAAGTTCAAAACACTTGCCGAATACTTTTTTCGGCAAAGTCTGAGCGTTACCGATTTTAGCGATACAAGGTAAGCAGCTTAATAAAATTGATGACATAATGAGATGATATATTGCATTAAAAATTTTAATTGCGACGATACGAAAGAAATTAAATTTATGTTCTGTACTAAAATATTACTCGAAATTATTAATACTTACATAGAATGATGTGAATGCGAGAGTGTTGAGTTATATTGAAGTAATCACCTCTACGACAAAATATTCCACTTAAAATGTCTAGATCAACAAAAACTTTTGAGACATTGGATTCCGCATTAAGAACATCGATAGATTTATTTCAGATTTCCTGAGCCATGGAACGTTCTTAAAAATAAGTTATCAGAACATTTTAATTCCTCTAAAGTTGGCAGAGAAAGGAAATTTGAACAAATACGTTTAAGATTCTTAGCATTATCGAAACGTTGAATTTTGGCTTGTGAGCTGCTAATATAAATTCCACAGCACCAGATATATGCCGTTATGCTGTTATAAAAGCATTAATTGTGATCAAATAATTAATGTCAACCTTGTTAACCAATAACTAAAAGCCAGAATTTCTCTCAAGATTAAATACAAAGGTTATGTTTGTTTCTTTCTAAAGATTCTTGTAAAGGAATATCATTCCTATTACCATTTATACTTAGAGCAGCGCAATGTGTGTATTAAATACATGCACTTCACTGACTGACTGCAGCCCAAACCACTGGACTTAAGATCGTAAAATTTTTGTGTGGATTCTCCTTAGGTCGTAGGCGAGCACTAAGAAGGGATTTTTATAAATTCAACCTCTAAAAGGGTGAAAAGGGATGAAATGTATTTCCGAAAACGTCAATAGAGCTCGAACCTGACGGCCTATAATCGTGATTTTTACTTTAATAGTACACACATAAAAATGTGCATTACAAAATTTAAGGATTTTACGAAATTCAACATTTAAGGTGGTGAAAAGACTTTAAATGTGATTCTGAATATCTATCGATATCTATTGAATCCTTCGGGATAGAGTGTTGTATTCACTTCAAAATGTTGCTTACATAAATACCCAAAAAGTAGTGATCTTTGAAAGAACTGTGCAATGGGAGTGCATGACTGGATTCAGCTTCTTGGACTTACTCCAATGCAAATTGAATGACTGTCAAAGAAAACTAAACAAATAAAAGCAACACCTTAAAATAAGCAGAGTATGCTTTAGTCAGCAAGATGCATACACAATATGAAAATCCAAAATGGAATCAGGTCAAATAAAAACAAGGAACAAACAGATAATAAATGAAAATAATAACAAATAAAATAAAAAACCATGTAACACGCGACACAACGATGAGACGAAACAACAAACACAGTAGATATCAGACACTAACAGAAAAATAACTATAAGACACAACAAAGAGACGAGAACGCAACAGATATCAGACATATACAGACAAGACAAACGACACAATGAAGAGACGAAACAAAACACAGTAGTTTTCCAGACAGACAGTGTTACAACGTTTCGGGAACTGGAATCTGTTCCCGTCATCAGGTAGACACACAGGGTTCAGGGACACTACTGTCTGGAAAACTACTGTGTTTTGTTTCGTCTCTTCATTGTGTCGTTTGTCTTTTCTATACATGTCTGATATCAGTTGCGTTTTGTCTCGTCTATTTGTTGTGTCTTTTTGTTATTTTTCTGTTCGTGTCTGATATATACTGTGTTTTTTTGTTTCGTCGCATCGTTGTGTTGCATGTTGCTTGGGTTTTTATTTTATTTGTTATTTTCATTTATTATCTGTTTGTTCCTTGTTTTTATTTGACCTGATTCCATTTTGGAATTTCATGTTGTGTTTGTATCTTGCTGACTGAAGCATACTCTGCTTACTTTATGGTTTGGCTTTTATTTGTTTAGTTTTCTTTGACAGTCATTCAAATTGCAATGGAGTACGACCAAGAAACTGAATCCAGCCAAAAAAATAGTTTTATATTTTTTTGAAATTCTACCCGCAAGTAGAAAAAAGGGGCAAAATTTTTTTTTTTATGAATCGTCTATATCACTGATACACAATTTACTATCGCCGTATTTTTTTCATCATTTGGTTACGTATAAAAATGTCTACGACAGGACTCCAAGACGTTTCTAAATTCTTTAATTAAGCGGGTGAAAATACGTAAAATGTGTTTTCGATTATTCATCCATATCTATCGAACCAATCGAGATATCGAAATGTTCTTAGATTTATATTGATGCCTTTGTAATTATCCCAAAAACAATTAAATATTTTTTTGTCCAAACTCGGCCCCAAAGTGGTAAAGTGGTTAAAAAAAGGGGAAAATATGTTTTCGGTTCACAATCGATACATGTCGATGCCATTGATTTTTATATAGCGACGTAATTTTTGTTTAAGATTGTTTTATGTAACGTAATTTCAGGAATTTTCGGAATTCCCCACCTGAGGATGTGAAAAGGGGGTGAAAAATGTTAAAATGTGTTTTTAATTAATCGTCGATATATCTCGAACCCATCGCGTTTTTCACATCCAAGAGACACCAGATACTTAGTCAAAAATGTGATACAGGGCTATTTCGAAATTCAGTCTCTTAGGAGGTGAAGAGACCTGGAATGTGTGTTTTAGATAAATCTTATATATATATGTATATGTATAATTATATATTGAACCCATCGAAATTTTCAGTTTATTTTTGTTTCAGGATGATGTTTACGTAAATAGCCGCAAAGGTTTTATGATTCTTCAAAATTCGAACTCTCGGTACTGTACAGGAAATGAATGATTGAGTTTGCTTTAACTAAATGAGCTATTGTCGTGATTTTTACTTCACTTGGATACTTGAACAAATACTTAAGGTGCAAAATGAAGATTGTTCGAAATCCGACACCTAAAGGAGTTAAAAAGGCGTAAAATTTGTTTTCTATCAGTCGAGAATACTTATCTTACCAGTATAAATACTGAGGTGGTATTCGCGACAGAATGACGCTTACGTAAGTACCTAAAAAAGTAAAGTAAGTTTTTTTATTTAATTAAATAAAAAACAATGTTTATGAGCTTTCAATGCAGACAAATCTGATAAGCAAGTACGACCAGCGAGAACTAAATTATACAGAAGTTTCATTCTACAGCTCTACCGAGACACAGTGTTGTACAACCTCTATGAGCCCAGGCAATTAATATTTTATTCTGGGCTGAAGTTCCATTTAAAGGCCGTGCAAACGTGCAGGTCTGACAAAAAAAACTGCAAGACAGATTAAATCAGTGCAATTTGAATGAAGTCGTTCAAGAGTGATGAAAATTGATTATTCAGACCACTATCTACTGAATTTTCTCAACAGCATCAGCTCACATATACAATCTCACTAACCTCAAGGTTGGGGCACCAAATACGTTTATATTTTAGCGAAACATTATCCCGCCAAAATTTCTTAATGCCACCTGACTTCAAGTGAAGGTTTTGAAAAACAAATATGTTATTGAGGGCACCATCACCAATAGTTATTCTCGAGGAAAATAAGTCTTGATACCACGTAAACTACGTATTTCATTCGATTAACCTGTTACATTAAAGAGTCTGTAATTACTTCACAGCGTCAACTTTGCTGTGAATACAAATAAGGCCCAGGCGAAGTCGCTGTTAGTGACAAGGACAAAAAGACTTATTTTCACGTGAACAGCTATAACTACTTATCCGACTGCAGAGTTAACTCAACTCCCAGATTTGTCATCCTAACACTTGATGACTGAGCTACCTATCTGGTATACGAAGACATTTTTCAACTAACGTAAATATTGTATTATGTAAGTTATACACGCGAACAAGCCGCAGGCGCACTGTTAGTCTTACTATAAACGTCAGTAATATACCGGCACGTTCGTAACGTCAAAAGTAGCTTATACGGGAGTGTCTCAAGTGAATACGTAATAAGGATCGATTTCAGTCGCCAAATCGAATTTTATTATTTTACGCTTTTTTTGGAATTCTAAGAAGAAAAATTTTAAATATGCGATTATACCTCAAATTCTATTTACATTTCGCTACAGTACATACATTTCGATTTAGCTGTTAACATATAATTACGCCGCAATGAGTGCGGTAATTTTTTTTATATTCAAAATTTGCCTGACAAACTACAACCTAACTATGCATTAGTAGCTCTACTGATATGCTTGTATTGTAGTTCAAGGTAAATATAACTTGCAATATAGTCGCCGATTTAACATTTTTCTTCTCAGAATTCCAAAAAAAGCGATAAATAAAAAAAATCAATATGGCGACTAAAACCGAGCCTTAAGGGCGCCGCCTACCAAGTGTATTGAATGCGTTGTAGTGTGTTCGTAAATACGTTTTTACGAAACAATTCTACATGTTCCCACTGTGTTAATGTACACAAGGAAAACACATTTTCTAAGAGGACGGAATGTCATTGTTAAGTCACAGTGTTTATTAAAACATTCTTTCTAAGCCCTCGCTGAAAAAAAGGGTATAGTTGCAGGTACCATACTTCTGTTAAAATAGGGACGACAAAACAGTTTGGCTGTCGTTACTACTCTGGACAGTTTCTTCAACAGTATTTTCTGTAGAAGTTACCATCTGGTTTGTTAAAGCAACAAGGATCTTTGTTTCTTCTACAGAACAGACTGTTGAAGGGACTGTCCAGACGGTACTAACAACCAAACTGTTTTGCTGTCCCTATTTTAACAGAAGTATGGTACCTGCAACTATACTTTTTTTTTTCAGTGCTCCAACATAGCTATAAACCCGCCTGTTCAGACTGCCGTATTCCAAAATTTACTTACTGGATGTTTATGAAACTCAGAAAAGTGCGTTGCGCTTTACTTTAGACCATCCACCAATAAAATTATATGGTCACCGTTGTAAGTTCCAATGTAAAAATTGATCGGCGGGAATCTTGCCCACTAGTTCAGTACTTAGCTCGTTGTGACGATATGGCATTTGATGCGCGCTTCAAGGTCACCCTTATAGATTCGTCATCAATGAGCTTCTAACATGCAGATAGGTGGCACCCTTCAGCTGTTTGGCGTATAACAGCACTTATTTGAATTAGCTGTATTTAAAATCGATCCAACGAGGAACTATTTCTTTAATACACATTTCTTATTTAATGTGTGTGGCCGCTGGTTTGATATAAATTGTTTGGGATAAGGTAAGCACTAAAACTTTGACGTTTGAAAATTATCACTAGCCGTTAGGGCACATACTTCAAAACAAACTATAGTTGCCTCACTGCTTGTATGGTTGGCATAGTAACTAAGCAATATAGTCCCATGTATTTCCCTATTTAAATTCAGCAATAATGAAATAAATTCAATCGAATTCAACGTAGTTGTATTTTATATAATTAATAAACTATTTTTATCAAACTCTATCGATTCATACTGACTGCACATTTTATCTTACACGCGCAAACTTCAAGTCACGTATCCAGAGAGATCAGATATTTCCCGGCGTCAGCCGTTACACGCGGAAATATACGAATTGGCTGAAAATAGAACTTTACCAGAGCTTTCTTGAATGCTCACTTTATCCCGAATCGCCTACAGGTGTGGATCCTTACAACTGTGTTGAAGACAGGCATTGTATCCTCCGATAGACGACATCCTCGACGCTACGAGGGCTGTCAGCTTCTGACGTTGTGAATCACGAGCTCATTATAGCTGCATCACCATGGCGCACGGGGACTCGAACCCATTCCTCCCTCCTTGGCACCCCAAGACGCTCCCACCTGCTGCGCAAGTCAGAAGGGAACGCCCCGTAATTAAATTTGAATTTCTAATCAAGTGTTATGTGGGTGTTGGTGAGGGTTGCAGAGGAGGTGGGAGGAAGACTCCCTAATTGAGCACTGAAGGAATTTTAATTAACATCTTAATGACGTGTTGAAAGATGGCTGGGGTTTCGAAGTGTATGTGGGGGAAGGTTTGACGTAGGCCAGGGAGGGGAAGACTGTTTGTGCGAGCGCCGTGAAGTTTCGCGAGGAGGTGCCACCTCGCCGCAAGTGCGCGCCGCAAGTTGGGTATGCTGCAGAAGGAGCCAGCAAGCTTGTCATCTCGCGACTCGCGCGGCCTTTGATACCCGACGCATGATGTTACAAAGGTAACTGGAGCGTGGGTCATCGTACACGCCCGAGATTACGGGACTTTAGCAAACACTCCGCCCTTCTTGATCATCGACTATCTTGTGTTACATATATTGATATAAAAATTTACGTATGTAATTTGGGGTAAATAGTGAATAAACCCTGTGTTTCTGAAGGACAGAGGCTCTCCCTGGTTGAGAGAAGCGACGTATTGGTGACACCAGAAAAGGGTTGTCGAGAGACATCCATCAGCTCGTGACATAAGGATGGGAGACAAGACTGACTCTCTGTCCTGTGAAAAATGCCCGAGCAGAACTTATTGTCTGGTGTGAGAAGGAGGCTCGCCTTGGACCCCACATTGCGTAACTGACTTCTCTGCTCAACCCCACCCCTTAACCCCAGCCACTAGAGACACAAAACAAGCAGGGCCACACCAAGGGGAAAGAAACGGCCAATCAGGGGCCGAGCTGGCTGTACAATGTAAAATACTTGTTAAGTAACGATGTAAAGGGTTTTAATTTAAATTTGTGATAAGTTTTCGTTAACTGGGTGTTGTAAATAATTATGTAATATTTAAGCAAACGAAAAGAACAAAAAAAAAAAAATGTCGATGCCGTCAGGAGCCGGAAAGGCAAAACTAAATGGCGCGGCCAGTGCGAGAAAGAGAGCACGCCGATTAGCTAGCGAGGTTAGGCGCGCGGAGGTGCGATTCGTCAGCAGATACGCGGTTTTTGAGAGTTACTAGGTCCTGAGAGCCCAACGTGGGTAGGTGCGGGCAGCGGCGTCATTTCAGGTTTTTATAGGGGGGGAGGGGGTTGCAAGATTTTGTTTTCCGGCGACAGTGACCTTGTTGCATCTTTTTTTATTAATTAAGCATGTATAAATTATATGCTTTAATAATAAAACTTCAGTTTTATGTACTTAAGTTAGCATTATTTAAATTTAAAAATGCAAAAAATATATTTGTACACATAAAATTCTAAATCCCCCCCCCCCTGTGGCCCCAAATGACGCCTCTGCGTGGGTGACGTCGGAGTGCTTATGCTTAGCTTATGACTTTATTTTGTGTTTTAAGATTGGCTTGGTTTTGAGAGCCCGGTGTGGCAGACACGGGACGACATCGGTGATTATGCTTAGCTGGAGACAATTTTTTGTTGCATTAAGTTACTCGATCTTGGTAGCCCTGTGTGGGCAGACGCGGGACGACCACGTGATAGCCCGAGATTGCATTGATAATAAGTTGTCGGTACTAAAGGAAGTACGGCCACGCTTCCGAAAGCCGAGGTTTTTCCGACGCCAGGCGAGGGCCAGAAAAAAAAAAAGAAAGAATTTTGTTTTAGTGTAAAGGAATCCTTTAAGAGTAATTGATAACAATAACGTCCGAGTTTCTTAAGAGCTAGCCTAAAACCTCTCGTCTCCCACCAAGGCGATCCAGGTTCGATTCCCGGCTGGGTCGGTACCCGGATTTTCGTTCGCATGTGGGAATCGTGGCGGAAGATGCCGCTGGTCGGCGGGTTTTTCTCGGGGGATCTCCTGTTTCCCCCGCCCATTCATTCCGGCGCTGCTCTATACTCACATCATGTCATCCCTCACCAGCGGTGAAGACCTCGATGTTAAGCGCTGACCAAAATCTCTCATTCAAGTAGAGAAAGGGAACATAGCACTTAATGCGTGTGTCCATTGCCGAAGAGATCATAAGGTATAAGGATAGCTCATTGTTAACATATTATAGGTGACTTCGTGAACGTGGACAGGAGTCATTCAACTAGATTCGCATTCATTACATCACAATGTTTTTTGTTTTGACACTGGCTAACATTAAATTAAGTTTCCACAATCGTTGACAAATATTTTCAATGATTTAACATACGGTAAGTGTTTCGAAATGGTATGTGGACAGTAGGACTCATGTACATAACACAAAATATGAATAGGTACATATTTAGGTCAAGTACGATAAACAGTGCAAAACGAGGTACAAGTTTACACTACAATAAACAAAAGCAAAGCTTTTGCAAAAAATTCAGTGTTTCTGCAAAAAGGGCAATAATGTGCTAGACATTAACACACAAAAAAAAAGAGAATAAAAAAATAAAAATTATTTTATAGCTGTGCGTAGCAACTCAATATACACACAACAATTTTTTTTTAAATGCAAAATTATCTGATAGAATGAAAACTTTAAAAATTAAAGAAATTATATCATCGAAGAATAATTTAAACAGTAACATGTAACGGGATAAAGAAAAATTATCCATCGTCGGGAACGGACAAAACTCAAAACACAAATCCGATCCGACAAATGTGAAAGCGCTCAAGAAGACATCAAATAACAAAAACGTAGTAGGCAAGACGGAAACGAAAACAACACTTAACTTTCGGGCACAGTTTTATTGCTCTTTCATTAACTGCGCGGAGTGATTATTATTATTATTATTATTATTATTATTATTATTATTATTATTATTATTATTATTATTATTATTATTATTACTATTTCGTTTAACAGTCTAAGTACATTATATATTTTAATGTTGCTTTTGTCCGTCACTTAGTTTTCATAAACCAAGCAATGGAGTAGCTTCATAAAATATTTTATATAAGTCATTCGTTTACACTGTCGTAATTAAATATAATAATACTTGCTCAAAAATGTTAAGGTTTCAGAATGTCTAGCCTACGCTTTTTATATACCATGTGGTTGCTTGCTGTTTTTACTCAGTAATAACTGATTACAACCGACTCTGCATGTAATTCAGATCACATGTGGGACAGAAACACAGTTATCGCGAGCTAATGTATGCTATTCCCTCTTTCATGCCATTTTACTGTCCAGGAAAATACAGGCGTATACATTGGACAGAGCAGTCGCACTATAAAATGTTAATATGTAGGATACATACGTTTATTACACTAGTAATGTGTTTCACTCATTTTTTTTTTTTTTGCAAATTATCCAAAGCGACAGTTATATTCTATTGTCAACGCATGTAAAAAAATGGTAAATATTATAATTTAGATCTTGAAGGATTTATAGACATAAAAATATAATTTTATGTGTCTTGTAATTCAGTGAAAGTTACTACAAGTGAAAATAAATTTTTCATGTTCCTTGTAAAATCACTTGCAGTGCGTGCAAGAGAAGCTTGTAAATGTTTACTCACAAGAAATAACATACATTAATTTGTAACTTATAAAGTTCTTGCAGTTTGTTGTACAATAAAAACACAAGTTTTTCTACTTAAAGTTTACATTTACTAATGAAAATAGTCAGAATATCTGTAGTGTATTTACAACAGGAAACGGCTAGTTTGGCGAAAAAAAAAATGCTTTAAATTAAATACAGAGTTCTCACTGGACGTATTCTACTGTCTCCTTTCAGTTACTATTTTTTTTTCAGATAAAGAACAGTAAATATGAAGATAGAACAACGCCATTTGTTCCAGTAATAGACAAAGTCATATACGTATAATGAGAAAATTATAGCAACTACACAGCTAGTTAACAGGTCACAGTTAATTTTTGATCAAATTTTATGTCTGGAAAAAACTCTACTATGGCTGAATTATTACTAATCATATCGGTTATTAACAAAACCGGATTATTAACAAGTATACCTAGAAAAAATTTCTTAGGTGGAAGAAATTTTAGGTAACTGAAATTTAGCTGTACAAAATACAGACATGAGCTTTATCAGGACGGCTTGAATTCATACTATTTTCCTTAAAAATGTCCTCCTGTAGATCACAATGATTTTCAACTGAGAGAAGATATCAGAATTCTACACACGTCCAAAAGGGCAAGCTATACTTAACACACTTCTTTCGTCCCTGGCAAGGCTAAATAAACTTCAGCTTTTAGTCTTACACTTCCACTCCTATATTTTCTCTCAGTTTTGTGAGGTGGGTTGTTCAAATTTTCGTTTATAAAATGAAACTTAAGTAATTCGATTAATTTGACGTGAAATGGGTTTATGCAATATCAGTTCATTTAAAACAATGTTGTATAACACGAACGTTTGTGTGCGTGTGCGCATTGTCCAATTGGCTAAAATTGTAGTAAAATATTTAATATTACCTTAAAAAAGTAATATGAAACAATTGTCCTTATGGAAGAAATATCACGACAGTGTCAATTTTTAAGCATGTTAAATTTGCGCTCAAATGAGTACATTTTTTAAGTTGAATTTTAGAGTTAAAGAATTTTTAAGAATTTTAATGTTATAAGTAACTATACGTCCCAACTTATTAACGGTGACTTTGGATAAAATACAGACTTAAAACCATCTGATTAAATATTGCTGAAAACCTAGGATATTTACGTAAATAACAATTTTTGTAAAAAGATCAATAAAATTGCTAATAATATTTTTACAGTAATTTGGGTTTAAAATACTGAATTTGGGCCAACTCAATTTTTGTCCTGACTGCAGTGTGTACTACACTACTAGGGCACTGCCTACCTTTTTTGTAATTGCTTTAAGAAACAGTTTTCATTTTGAACCTATAAGAAGTAAGGAATTGTGTACGTTTTTATTTAAAACAATTAAATGAATAATGTGTACGTTCTACTACTTAAGTATTATATTATTTAATTATTTGACCTTCTAAATGCTCTGCATAGCTGTGTGTGTCCTATGACACAAACAAATTAATTTATATTGTGGTGTAATTCACTCAGCTCTGCGCCGCGCAGAATTTATCCGTGTATTAAGAGTGCGTGATAGATAAATTAACGCTGAAAACATAAATTGATTCCTACGCTTTTTTCGATGCCAATATGGATAAAATACTCGATGACAATCCTAGATAATGGTATTTGTCAACTTTATGAGTAGAGACATGAACTTTTCGCGAAAAGAATTTTGCCCCACTTTGTTCCAGTGCCTTATGTGCACGTCTGCAGTTCTGCTTCATAGATATTGGCAGCGTGCCTTTGAACTGTGACGTTTCTCATTTGACTGTACCAATCACAATAAGGTTACTGTAACACCACACGTCTGTGATTTGCGTGTAAAACCCCACGA
>PNEQ01099468.1:0-10950 GCA_003012365.1 Medauroidea extradentata | reverse complement strand
GTAAATATTCGTCCAGAATTACTAATTCGTTATGCGTGATTTTTTGCGCCGCAGTTAAATGCACGAGGTTCCGGCGTCAGAGATTGTACCTCAGAAGTTCGTAATATTGGAAAGTATTTAGTTTAAAATGTAGGCTAAAACTGTTGTCTAAGATTGCTGTTGTTTAATTTTGGCCAATTGGCTTCAAGAAACCTATAGTTATAGATTAATGCTGATATAGTTGAATAATGTACCACATCCTCTTAAGGGGATATTGCAGTAATACAACTATTCTGTATTGGGTTAGTATGACTGATTTAATTTTAAATTGTAAAGATAATTTAAGCGACATCATTTTAACTCGTACTTCATATCAAAATGTTAGCAATATTATAAATATTTCACTTGCCGCCTACCTGAGGCAATTTCACTTATTGAGAACTCATACTTGAAGGAGTGTTGAGGGTTATATTGATTAATGGCATAGTGTGATTGTGTTGCAAGGCGTGCGGTATTAGCAACGGCAGTACTGTTTGAACGCGTTGCAGTTGTATTGCATATACCGGGTTGTATTCGTACCTTGCCTCTTGTTCGCTGCTGGCTCGCGCGTATACCTGCACCTTCAGGTCTAACGTTGCACAGACAGCTCGATGTTGTGTACAGTCATAGCTAAGCATCGCACACCTTGGAACAATGCGCACTACGGTACTGAAGTGACGTACAAGCCTTGTACTCCATCGTAACTACGCTCAATACCACTAATCATGTGCGCCGGGTTTCTATTGTACCACTATGGCGCTGTCATTTTAATACATTGTAGAACCATCCACTAATTTCTTATTAAACCGAGAAGTAGGATTTGTGATACAGATGTGCCATGTTGGCGTGCTCAGAAATATTTTTCATTGTACCTACATGAAAATTCTATTTTGAAATATGATTTATTTTCGGAGAAGGCAAATTGTGAACATGAAGTTTCGAATATAATTGTGGATTTTTTAGAACGCTGAATCGCAGTTGAGCAGCCAAGTGTGTTGGTCCTTTAAACTATCGGTAGTTAAATTTGTGTACATTACTTACATTGACAAATTATTAATAATTTTGTGAATTTAACACTAACATATGTTGTATACGTCTCCTAACACTTCAGTTGTTATATAAATTTGCAAGCCGACCCCTGTAGCAAGGCGTGGCTCAATAAAATGTCAGCCTTTAGTATTCACATTATACCATAGCATAATAATAATATGACTTATTTCAAAAGGCCAAAAATAAGTGAGATACCCACATACTTACCAGGAAAAAACTGGTTGTTTATATATCCTTCACCACTCGTGTTTTGGGAACAAAAATATTTTACAGTTGGAGCTGTCACTGGGGTAGAAAACGTGCCATTCTTCTTTTATTTCCTTCTTCTTTTTTTATGGAGAAAAAATTCCCAACGCCGGAGATTCATCGCAGAGCTGGTGGGCGTAACGCATGGAAGAGGGTGGGTTGGCTGCCGGGAGGAAAAGGGGGGGGGGCAAAAGAGAATCGGAAGCCATTTGTCGGTGAGGAAACAGTCTTTCCTGGCGACGTCGAAGGAAGGCTAAGGGAAGGGGGAGTTGGAGGCGGTGTGAAGCGACGACCCTTTTTTATCCTCCTGTCCGCCGCTAGACGTCGCCATGGACTGGAAGGTTTCCTGCCCCAAATGCTTCACTTCTTCCTTCTTGGCCACAACAGTTCTTCGTCGCTACGCTCCATATGAGACCTTGCATTGCCCGCACGACATCGGCCACATACGTACACGGAGAATAAAGCACATCAAACTGACACATAAATAAATATCGTATGAGGACACCAGAGGACCAGGGTAGCTCACCCCGAACTGCAGAATTACTTCTGGGCGCCCGTAGCCATCTGCTTGCCTTGGAGGATGACATTAGATGAGGTCCTGTAGTGGAGAGACGCGAGAATGGGACAGTCCGGGAAACGGGAAGTGAAGTAAAGTAAAGTGAAGAGATTTTGTTCAGCGTTTAAGGCCGCAAGTCCCTATTTATGCCATTTTAGAATGTTTTATTTTTTAATACCTAAATGGGAGCAGATATCGCTAAACCATTACACATAAATATTGGAGTGAGTGAGTGAGTGAGGTATTTATGGTCAGCGTTAAAAATCGAGGTCTTCTGCGCTGGTGAGGGATTAAATGAGGTGTGTATGGAGCGGCGCCAGAATGAAAGGGCGGGGGAACCGGAGATTCCCGAGAAAACCCGCTTACCAATGGCATCGTCCGGCACGATTCCCACATGCGAAAATCCGGGCACCGACCTATAAATTTTGGAAATTGTTTGCACTACATCGCCTAATATTTTTTTTTGGCTCATTATTGACTTTATAAAAATTTATTTAATTCGATAATCATCCAAAACTGTAGAAACGTAGGCTTTGAAAAAATTCGGCTACATAGTACAAAAAATTTCCGACATTTCTATGTAACGGTTTTGCGATACCTGCTTCCTTTCAGGATTTAAAAAATAAAACTCTCAAAAACGCGCTGGTGAGGGATGATATGATATGAGTATGGAGCAGCGCCGGAATGAAGGGGCGAGGGAAAACGGGAGGTCCCCGAGAAAACCCGTCGACCAGCGACATCGTCTGTGCTCGATTCCCGCGTGCGAAAGTCCTGGGCCCGACCTCGGCTGACACGTATATTGTATTCTTATTTGGGCCAAATTACACCAGCAAAAATAAGAAACCTATACAATTATGCTCCTATCAATTCGTAGCAAAATTATATCTACCGCAGCATAGTAATACGTAGCTACAATATTGGTCAACGCTTACGTAAGAAAGGCTGGATAAACATTATTTTCTTAATATATTAATTCAATTGTGCATGATTGGTGCAACATTTAAAATCGAATTCGTCCTCTGCCCAGCACAGATACAAGAAAAAATAATAAATGTACGTTTATATATAGTTTGAATAAGTATTGCAGTTCTTCATTGGTATTCTTTTTCGCCACCTTCTTATTTCAAATATTTTCTGCAACACTGTAGGCCCTACACGAAATAATATTTTCCTACGTTAGTTAGATGTTGTTTGTATACAGTTTAATTACATATAATGGTTTATCGCGGGAAAACTTGACTGTTTGCTGGGTTTCAACGTACGTTCAGCTTACCAGAATATTACTGGTTTTCGCTTGTACTTGGAGCTGTTACCCTATTTGACTGAGCCAATTAGAATCCCGCTATTGTAATATGTTATGCCTATTATTGGTCGGCAGACAGTTATATTGCGTCGGACGTAAATCACCTAATCATATGTGTTGCAGTTAACTATGGTGTTTTCAAGGTTATGTTGGCGCAAAACATTTTTGCGATATACCATAATCTCTATGTATAATTTACTAGGCATTATCAACATCCACACAAAGCTTATTCCTCAGCTACATTTCGAGCAAAACATGTCACGTACATAGTGGTCCCTGGATAAATATATAAATATCGGCATTTCCGCCGCTACATTTTTACCTATGTGGAAAGTTTCACACGATATAGCATAAACAGTTCGGACGATTTCAGTTGCGCTTGAAAAGCGTGGTTTATCTGCAATTGTGACGTTCAACTGTAAATTATAAGTAGGTATGATGGTTTATCGCGAGAAAACTTGACTGTTTGCTGTGTTTCAACATACATTTAGTTTATAAAAACATTACTGGCTCTCGCTTGTACCCTATTTGACTGATCCAATGAGAATTGCGCTTTTGTAAATTTTTATGTATTGGTCTGCAGGCAGCTACGTTATGTTAGGCGTATATCACCTAATCATAAATGTCACAAGAAACTACAGTGTTTTCAACAGTATGTTGGCACAAAAAATGTTCGAGATATATCATCATCTCTAATGATAAGGTCTGATAATGCATAATTGTATTTATTTCTGCAAGTGTTGTGTTTATCGTCATGTATCAAATGTTCGATATGCTTTCTAAATATTGGGATTAAAAATACGTATTCTGAACTTGGCAAATTTTTGCTCCGAATTTTGTAAGGATTATGCCATCACGGGGTCTCCCTGCTTGCACTAGCAATTAACTGCTGCAAGGTATGATTATTCATTTTCAGACGAAACAAATTAACGTGCATTACATTTGTAGGCCTACGATAAGAACACGTTTTAAATTATGTTTCTAGGAAACATTTAAATCCCTTAATTGAAAAAAATATTTTCCTACCCTTGAAAAAGGCTTTCGATTTTTAGCCTCACAAATACAAATAATGTTTATATAGTCAGCTATCTTAAATCTAGAGGTGACACCTCATGAATAGGAGTAGGGACGTATCTGACAGCAGAAGTTACTGTGCGCACACCTGAAATCTGCTGTAGGCCGTCAGTGTGTGGCGCGCCTTTAGGACTATTTCAGCCTGTTATATAACTATGAAAGATACAAGTCACAAACGATATTTGATAAAGTCGCAAATGAAATATCAAGGATACTGAGTTTACCAGTTTCTTTTTCTTTGCCACTCCCTCCTATGTTCTTCTCTACAGATATGATTGAAACCCTGAAGTATTCTCTCTGTCGCCTACATAATTTGTTGTGTAATAGATATAAATACTTAATTTTTTGAGGTATTAGGTTAGTAGGAAGACCCAACTGCATATGTCATACTCTGTTTCGCAATATATCCGACAGTGTGGCACCATTCTGTAATGCATTGTTTGTAAATTTTGTGTGACACACTGACTTGTTTCAGACATCGTGTGACGTGGTAAATAAGCCAGTGAAAGAAGGATAGTACCCTAGAAGTACGAACATAAGTCTCCTACAGAAGCAAAATAAACAGAGGAGGTTGGCTAGACCTTACTTCCAGAACACTGGTCTATTAATTCCTCCCAGCATACAAACACCTATTCTAGGTTAAGAGAGAGGAATAATGACGTCTGTCAGGTCTTTGAGAGCAGGCACAGTGTAGTCTGTAGTAAGTGTCCAACGCGACACATGTATGTAATTATATGTGAAGTACGTTTGGGAGTAAAACAACTGCTATCTAACTCCCGAGTGTTCCATCGAACGATATTGACCTCACCCTGCCAACTCTACTATATTCTACAAGCAAACCAATCTACAGGCAATCAACGGTTTGCCGACTCAAAAACTGCCAAACGGGATCGTGAATATCTAGCTTGTTTAAGCTATTCACTGTAAGGTGAGAACTTTTAAGACCTATACTCTAACATCATAATCAAGAAATGTATTTTATTATGATAGCCCACCTTAAACTTTGAGTTCCGTGAAATATATTCACTGTTGTTATCAACTGGCACTACTATGCGTGCTTTAACAAATGAGCTTAAAAAGTGCTCATTAAGCTGTAATGACACTAACGTAGAGGAACACTCAGTATTAAACTTAACATAAATCGCTATTGTACAACCGATGAGATAGGCCTCCAAACATATAATGATATCACATTTCGTAAGAGACAAAATGCCGTATTAGCAAGAGTATAAGACGTCCTCGTAAGGGAATAGCATCGCATCATTTAGGCAGAACATTACAGTGCATCACCTGAGTTTAGTGTTCACTGTTTTGGAACGAAACATAGCATGTTAAAAATAAACTAGGACTTGTTCAATGGAAGGTTGTGGGCTTTATGTCTCGCCCGACATCGAAGGGCACAATTACATGAATTGACAGAGGAATCGGCCATGACCTTTCTTAAGGAACCATCCTAGCATTGAGTAGAGCGATTTTGTGATACCATAGAAAACCCGAGTTCAGGATGACCGGAGCTGGGAAACGTACCTGGGACCTCCAGAACCCGATTATAGTGTACTACTGTTGCACTACCTCTTCAAGTTAATTTGTATGATTTTAGTGATACTATTTGACGTAATTTCTGTTTATATACGCAGTGCTACTACTCAAAAGGTCACAGATATTTGCTACTCTATTCGAGTTATTTTGTTATTTTCCTTTACCTTTCAGGTAAATAGACTTAATGCCGTTACGATTAGTATAATCCTGAGTACGAACGTTTTGTAAAAACGACCACGCGCTTGAGATCCTGGAAAGTTTTGTAAATCATAAATTTTTTTAACTTACCGCAAACTGTTTACCCATGTTTTTTGCAAATTTTGTAATTAGCTTGTACATAATTAGTAACATATAGCTATACAACGGAGAATGCCTGGTGTGCTGCACTAGGCAATTCAGGTAACGTATTAAAATAATTACGAATTTCTAGATTGGCCACAAAATTTTGAGTTATAAAAATTGTAGAGCTGAAGTTACTTTTGTGAAACTCGAATTTTATACTTTGAAAATTATATGAGGATATTGGTAGTAAAAGTAGCAATCTCCACTTATTACCGAAATTGAGATATTGATACCAATGAACTGTACTACTCACACTCTACAAAAATATATGTTTGGTTTCCTTGGATACTCTCATACATATTATTTTTGTTTAATATGTAAGACAAAACACATCCCTATAGTGTGGGTAGACATGCATAAGATAAAAACATTACTTCCACTGTAAAGTTTAGCACAGTTGAGATAGCTCATTTTGATGCCAATAGCCTCATATGCAGGTTTCGTTTTTGTAAGTTTCGTGTGATAAAAATCTTATTTTAAAATTATTTTTCGTAACTTCGTGAAAGAAATACGTATTGTTTTACATGGCCTCGTTAATAAACAATTTTTAGTCAGTAAAATACAAACCGAATGTGCAAGACCTCAAAATACCAACGTATTTTTAAATTAATTTTGAAGGGTCTATTATATATAACGCGGTCCTTACTTGTCATTATTTTTCAAAACGATGTTCTCGTCCTGTTGTGAGAATTATTGATTTAGTGTTTACAATTTTAAACTTTTCAAGTGTAACTGACTATTTAAAATAATATTTCCAAAACCTTGAGTTCTTATAAAAACAAAAACGTTTAAAAAATTCTGAATACTTGGGCAGACGCGTGAGGGCAGACGTCGTTGACATTTGTGTCCAATATCCAAATTTTCTATTCGCTTATATGCTGTAAGTTTTCTCTAAATGTATTAGATTGTGGTTTCTGGATACTTAGAATCACCGTAAGGTATTTAATATTTGTTTTACGCGACGCCTGTGTTCATTTGTTAATAGAGTTTCGAGGTGTTGCTTTAAGTCCCTGTGTTGTTTATTTTTGTAAATAGGTTTATTTAGGTTTATCTGTAATTAAGGTGTCGCTTCAGGCAGTTGTGTTCATTTGTATAGTGGTTCAGTAAGGTATTGCTAAATTATCGAATTAACGTACCTTTAAATATGATTTGTAAATTTTTGGAAATTTCGTCAAATTTTTAATGCTTGCCTTGCACCGAATCCTAAAATAACAATGATAGTATATAATTATTAGAGATTATGGTATTTCCGGAATTGTTTTGTGCGAACATACCGTTGCAAACGCTGAAGTTAGTTGCAATACACATGATTGGGTGATGCACGTCTGACACAACGTAGTTGTCTTCAGACCAATAACAGGCATCAAATATTACAACAGCGGGATTCTTATTGGCTCAGTCAAATAGGGTAACACCTTTACGAACAAGTGAAAGCCAGTAATCTTCTGGTAAGCTGAACGTGTGTTGAAAGCCAGCAAATAGTCATGTTTTCCCGCGGTAAAACATAATCTCTAATAATTGTACTAACCTAACCATTTGATTGTATTCTAAGTAGCCCAAAAATAACATTTTTTTAGTAAATTTTTTTTGAAGTCGGTGTTGTTATTTGCTAAAAATTGTTTTATGGTTTCAACATTTCAGTAAAAAAGCTTTACCGTAAGTTTCTTACTAGTTCCTTAACGCCGACTATGATTAAATGACAACACTTCTCTGATTACAACCAGCTTCTTCGAAAAACCGTATACACACAATTTTGCACCAAATACCAAATATAATTTCCAAGTTGTTTCCTCACAAAAATACACATTATGACTTATAAAAGAATTTTGTAATATTTAAATTTGACATGAAATATAACAAAATTGGTTTCTAATTTAGTAATACAGACCAAAAATTATTTCAACGATGGCATTTTAAAATAATACCTAAACGAAAACTAAGGGACAGTGACAAAATCATTTTAAAAGAATCCTTAGAATATACTTAATTGCTATAGAATTTGTAATACCGTACTATGTCACAAGATTTAGTCAAAAGTGTATTGTAATGGTATTATAAGATGCAAGAAAAGAAGATGGATCATGTAAAATGAAGCTCACTATTTCAGACCGCCTTTAGTTTGAAAGAAAGACTGTACCCAGAGGAATAATCAACCACAATTTTGCTTCGTCACTGAATTGATTTCTCTTAAGGCATCATAACTGCCACAAAGCATAAATTGCAAAATATTTCTCTTGGTAAGCTTAAGAGTACACTACTGTAAACTGGGTATAATTTGCATTAGCATGTGTAACTTTGCACCACCAAAAAAATTATATTTTCTATGCTGATAGTTGAAAGACAAGATTGTATTCGATGGTACTAAATTATAATTTTTTTAAATTCCTAGTCGTTGTGTGTCTTTATTTCACCAAACACTCTGGTGCAAAGTTACCCATGCTGGTGCAAAGTATACCCACTTGACTGTGCCCCAGAAAATACTAAAATTATTTGGATTACTTTAACTGTACCTATCAGACTAAAACATATCCAAGCTAATTCTACAAATGTGAATCAGAACAGTAGCTTTCATATTTGCCCTGAACGCAGACACCTTTAAAAATTTTGCTGAAACATTTGTTTCCATGCATTTGCCCATGATTTACCGGAAATATTATAATGAATTTGGTATATAATTACGTAATTTGTAATTGAAGAGTTGTTAACGAATTTTTGTTACAATTTTAATGATTTAAATTATTTATTTAAAAGAGTTCTCCCCAATGTTGTAAGCTGACCTACTCCACTGATCAAAATCTCTCACTACACAATATTTTAAAATAAATATGAATTAAATTTGTTTTTAAGAATAACAGGAAATTATTTTGGAAATAAGTTAAAAATATAGCCGAAGATATTTTAAAGCTTTTTAATTTACTTTACCAGTATCCGCCGTCACTTAATGGTAAAGTTAGTTTGGTGCCAAAATACGATATTAGATTCAAAAACCAAACCAATTGTAAGTAATGAACAACCATTTAAACTGAAATAACTACGGCTGTTGGTTACTGAGGGCAGATACAATCCTCGCGACACTTTCATTACATTCTATGTGGGCCCTACCCGATAATGTTTACCTATCCACAGCTTTATGTGACATTAGATTCAAAAACCAAACCAACTGTAGGTAATGAACAACCATTTAAACTGAAATAACTACGGCTGTTGGTTACTGAGGGCAGATACCATCCTCGCGACATTTTCATTACATTCTAAGTGGCCCCTACCCGATAATATTTACCTATTCACAGCTTAATGAGACAATAAACCTAATTGGAATGTTAGGCTTATGAGATAATGCGTCTGAAATTAATTAACGTAAATTTTGTGTGAGTCTGTATGCCCAACCTTACCAATATCTTCAGCACTTGAAGGCAGATTCTAATTAAACTTACAGTACCTACATTTAAAAAAAGTTACCTGTATGGGTTTTCCTAATACATGTATCATATTTTCTAATGACAGGGATTTTAAAAGTACAAGTGATGTAATATATTACAGAGAACCATACTTACAGATTTAAATTTAATTTTCTATTTTTAAATACTTTCTCACTTAATAGTTTCAGTGAATTAGTGAAGAGATTTTGATCAACACATAACAGTGATGTTTCCAGATCTTGGGAAGGGGGTGGAGGGTGTGACACGAGATTAGTATGGAGCAGCGCCGGAATGTAGAGTCGGGAGAAAAGGGAGAGTCCCGAGTAATCCAGCTGAACAACAACATCGGTCGACACGAATCTCATATGTGAAAATCTGGGTCGACACTGCCAGGAATCGAAAGTAGGCTGAATTGCATTAGATCAGCCATTTAGTAAGATAGAACGACATGAAAAAGGTTCTCATTTATATCACGTTTTTCGTATTTTGACCATTCATCTGCAAAACTTGGATTTAAATTGGATATATAGTTGTGGGGCAACCATTTTGGAAGATAGAATAAGATGAATACAAAAAAAATCATGTAATTTTTCGGGTTCTATAAGACCCATAGTAACTAAACTTTAAATTTGAGAGTTTATAAAAAAGCTGAGATTTTAGCGGAGTTAATGTTGTAGGCCAAGCATTTCGAAAGCACGACATGAGGTAATATTGTTTGTGTTTATTTTGAGAGTTACCATACTAACTTGAATATCTTAAGGATAATTTTGCATAGGTATGTCCGACATTTTCAAAGAGAGCACTGCATGAGTAAATTCACATATTATGTCACATTTCCGGTTATGACTGGTTTGAACTAAATTATTAATTTTCATTGTTATTGTGAAACATAAGCTTTATTAAAGTAGTGTTTATTGATTTCGTTTTTTAAGTTCACAAACGAATAAACTTAATTGTTATATTTCTAAAACTCATCCAACATTTCAAATCACACTATATACTCAGTTAAAATATGACGAATGTAGTGACATTTCGTTTTAAATTAAACTTTTAATGGCAGCATTACACTTTAGGGGGTAAATTTGCCCCAACACAGAGGACGTTATGCTAATAACTTCTTGAAGTTGGGGAAAAATCCGACATCTTGAAAAACTATTGCTACCTTTCATTAGAGACATGAACTTTTCGCGAAAAGAATTTTGCTCCACTTTGTTCCAGTGCCTTATGTGCACGTCTGCAGTTCTGCTTCATAGATATTGGCAGCGTGCCTTTGAACTGTGACGTTTCTCATTTGACTGTACCAATCACAATAAGGTTACTGTAACACCATACGTCTGTGATTTGCGTGTAAAACCCCACGACACACGAATGTCAAAACATCCAATCTCTGACCGTGAAGCAAG
>PNEQ01099467.1:11664-34285 GCA_003012365.1 Medauroidea extradentata | reverse complement strand
TATATATATATATATATATACACACACACACACACATATCCAAACATACGCAAACAAACATGTCGCTTATCTTAGATTGTTTCCTAGTCAGAATACGTGTTTGTGTTGCAATAATGTGGCAATTGTTCATCGTCAGAGGTGCTATTGCCTATTGACCATTTTTAACATCGGTATACGCCTGCTATCTTAAAAAGTTGTTAACCTAGGCTGTCACAGTATTTTTAATGAAATACCAGGTATTTGTCGAGAGAGTTGACAACCTTCTTGTATACTCTGGCGAAATGTAGCCAGGCTTCGTGTTGGGTGGGGGGGGGGAAGAGAATTGGGCGGGGAAATGGGCGCAGGGTTATTGTAGTAGGAAGTAAGGATAGGTCGTCTTGTGCACGCACATATATACGTAGTATGTAACTGTATAATGTTGTTTATCAGATGATTTTTATCAGTGCCAATTAGTATTAGTTTACTTACTAAAATAACATCTGAATAACATGTTAATTTACTCCATGAAAACTAATTAGCCAGTTATGAAATAATATATTGGTTAAATTGAAAGAGTTAATGTTTTATTTGAACATATTAGCTATGCGGTACCTATAATTGATTTAGATTATCTAAAATTGTACTGTGTAGGGTCTAGTTAATTTAAATAAAATACTTACGAAGTTTCTAAGGAAAATTAATGACTTATTGAAATAACAGCTAACAGGTAGTTTAATCAGTGGCGGCTCGGGGTTGTTGCTAGGTGGGGCTGCAGATAGTCGGAACTGTACACTCTTGAAGAACGAGCCGTAGACTCATGACCATGAAATATTTGCCGGCTAATTGATCATTGTGACTACTCAGCAGTAAGGGACACCTGCACATCAACGTGTCAGTGGCTGTAGAGTCAACCAGCGCACAACCCTGTACAGCTCTTGGCAACTGCAGCCCTACCTGGCAACAACCCACGAGCCGCCACTAAGTTTAATTAAGAGCGGTTCCCTTCTCTGTTACTTCTGGCTTAGATTATATGCTGCGTAAGTAATTATTTTCAATTTGCCCTCCACAAAATAGAAATTTGTTGAATAACGAAGAATGTATAGGTCAATTTCTGCTCTGTGTTACTAACTAAGTCTAAATCCACTTAACAGATGTTACAAGTGAGGCTGAGTCACATTCCCAACAACAAAATTTCCAAATCATAAAATTCAAACTGCTGTACTGTATCAACAACTCTTTTACGAGTACCATCAGGCAACCAATATATATTAACATTTTTCGTGGTTTTGAAATTATGTCTTATCTAAAATGTCGTTGGTCTTCACTTCAGCAAGAGTAGAAACCCTACTTTCACAGGTAACCTTGGAACATTATACGGAAATGGCATTTTGAAAGCAAATTAGTTGTCGCCGTGGTAAAAATGAAGACCAGAGTTATTACTTCCCGAACCCCGCTCCGGTAAAGTGTTGTCGAGAAACATGCCTCTCGAAACTGCGCATATTAGTGTGGCCCTGCGTTGGTAGGCAACCCTTTTACCATCCGCGCCACGCACGTTACTGAAAAAAAAAAACGGTTATATATTCGAGTGATATGAGTGATTTTGGTCAGCGCTTAACATCGAGGTCTTTAGCGATGGTGAGGGGTGACATGAGGTGGGTATGGAGCAGCACCGGAATGAAAAGGAAACGGGAGATCTCCGAGAAAACCCGCCGACCAACGAAATCGTCCGGCACGATCCTCATGTGCGAAAATCCAGGGACCGACTCCGCCGGGAATCGAACCCGGATTGCCTTGGTGGGAGGCGAATGGTCTGACCATCCTGCCACCGCGACCCCTGATGTATTCGATGCATGTGTAGATGTGGCCTTGGCCAAGTGCTTCCCATGTAAATGTTTACGCAAGTGGAGTCGTAAGCGTAGCTTCATTCCAAAGGGTGGGAGGGTGGTTGCACGCAATTATAATGAATACATTAATTAAAATGCTCAAATAACACACAAAAAAGAACTCGGAAAATATACAGAAATAATTCCGTACAAAACACAAACGACAATATTTATGTCTACATCAATGGTCAAATGGGGTTTACGATGCCATGGCAATCCGACAATGCTTTCACGGCACCGACGAAAGTTTCTCAACAACCAATCAAAATCAAGGTCACTCCGACGTGACCAAGTTTCAACTCCGATTCACCGAACTTTCGTCGGTGTCGGACACGCTAAGCAACCTAGAAATAGTCGCCATACGATATTTTGATCAACGGTTAACAGTAAGGTTTTCAGCGTTGGTCAGGATATGAAGTGAGTATGGAGCAGTACAGGAATGAAGAGAGGAAACGAAAGATTCCCGATAAATTCCGCTGACCTGCGGCATCGTTACGCAATGTGGACAGTATTGACACAGCGCAGATTGGTGAAGCAGTACACAACGAATTTCAAAAGTAAAATGAGTTATTGTTTCTTCGTCACAGTGTGCAATAGTTAGCAACATGCAATTTTCGCAAACGTAACTGAAAACCACAGGAACACGTTCAGACAAGCAAGCGTATGTAATTGGCTTATTTTGTTTAATAAAATTCGGCATTAAGAATGTTATTTTCGCGACCACCGTCACGTATCCGCGCAACGCTCCCACATTGGTGTGACGTCACAAAGTCATACGATGGTGACCGGCTCCGGCAGGTTGCAATAGCTCAGCAAATGGAAGGCAGCTTTGTGGAAGCGAATTCAGGCCTGTTGACTGCAAGATATTACGTAGATGGTCCTTGATTACTTAAATTCCCATTTTTGTGGAACGTAAAATAAAAGGTGTAAAATTACACTGATGACTGTCACGTATCGCTTACTCACGATTATCAAGCCATCAGTACTGTACACAACAAGCATAATCTTATTTGTTTATACAGTTTTCAAGTGTACGTCACGCTATCTGAGTTTACGACTGCTAACGCCCAATGTTAAAAATTACTTCATGACGATGGGATCAGACTTTCAAAAATTAAGGCGTGAAAAGCGGTAAATTGGGTTTTCAATAATTCCCTGATACCTTTAAACCCGTTGAGATCAGTGTTGTAGTGTGGGCAGAGCGAGGCGGTGCGACGCTCCGCCACTGCTCTTGAGGCAGGAGCGGAAGCTCCGCCACTGTTAGCAATTTTGTTATAATTTCTGCCAGTAAAACTGGCAAAATAGCTTTATTTTGCACTTCAAACTCGAAGGTCCCCGGGGGAGGACCCCCGGACCCCCCGCTTTAATTGGAGCGGATGGATGAACCAATGGGTCTGAAATACTTAGAGCTCTGGCACTGAAAATTCTGGCACTGCAACACTGGTTGAGATATCGAATTTATTTCTGCTTTACAATGAAGCTTATGCATATCACTAAAAAGAAGTTTCAGGATTTCATGAAATTCAACCTCTAGGGGTATTAAAAAATTAAATAAATAAAACCTTTCAATTTATACTCTGTACATCTCAAATCTGTTGAGATAACGAGGTGATTTCTGAATAGGTATAAAACTTGCGTAAATACCCAAAAAGCTATTTCACGAAGTTTCAAGATTCGACAATTTAAGGGGTGGAAAGGTGTAACACTTCCCTAAAATCCCGAAAATCAGGTATGGTACGGAGAAATAGTTTTAAAGTTGTACGTCCTGTCGATACGTAGTGTACATCTTTGGTCATGGGCCTGTGTGTATATGTGTGTATATATATATATATATATATATATATATATATATATATATATATATATATATATATATACATACAGGATATTTAGAAAGTATAGGTACAAAGGAAAGGGGTGTGTCGAGGACGATGAAACAGGCAAATAATGCTAATAAACATAGTTACTGAAACCAATAGTTTTTCCAATATGACACATTACATTTTACGACAGGAACGCTATAATACCTGTGTTCTCGAGGATCAAACCGTCAAAATGCTGCACATGTGGACGAAGATATTACAACAAGTGTTCGAAATGGGCTCCGTTCGTGTGAATGCAGGCTTCAGCTCGTCTTCGTATCTATGCTTGTACACGTTCGAAAACATTGCCATGTTTGCACGTGTCCATATATCGTAACGGAAAAACCGTCGTTTTTTTACTTATGTTGTTTATTAGCTTGTTTCATCGTCCTTGACACACCCCTTTCGTTTGTACCTATAATTACCAAACATCACACACACCTACACACACACACACACCTACACACACATACACACACATATATACATACATACACATACACGCCTTTGTTGCAGTTGGCGGAAGAGTTAATTTTCTGTTTGAAGTGTGCAACAATGCTGTTAAATTTTAAAAGAAAAGTGGACTTAGCAACGATGGGAACAGTTGAGTTGAGCTACGGACGGCTCTCAACAGCTGAGTTTTCGAGAGGGTGAAGACGTGGCAGGGCAGCCAGTACGGTATATACAGAATGTTTTAGAAACTTTTTTGAAATTGGAGGATGGGTTTCTTACACAAAAACAAGAAAAGCAGTCCAAGTAAACAATCGTACGTCCAAAAATCCTGTTCTTGAGTTATTAACGAAGTTTTTGTTCAATGTTATGTACGGCAATCGGTGGTAAAGTTAATATCGTTAGATTAATGAATGATGTCATCGATACAAGTATGCTGATGCTATCGATTGTATTCTCTATATCGGATATAGGAGTAGTTTTCAGGGTGAGAATTTTGATCCAACGTGTGCATATGTGTGATAAAACAAGATGATGAAATTTTTTTTTACCTTTACCGCGAGTTTCTGTGTTCATGACAGTTTCGCCAATACTGTTATCAAACGCTCACAATAAATATTCGAAATTATATCATCTTGCTTCCTCACACACATGATCACGTCGGAAACTGTACTGTCGCACTCTGTCAAATACTCCCACATCCACTATAGAGGATACAAATAAGAGCGTCAGCACACTTGTATCGATTACTTCATTCAATTATCTAACAGCATTAATTTGATTACCAACACATTGAATCAAACTGTCATTAATAATCAAACAGAACTAAGGATTCTCGGACCTACATTTGTATTGACTATTGTCTTGTTTTGGTGTGAGGAACCGACCCTCCAGATTTGTAAAAGTATTTCTGAAACAGAGCCGACCACCGTAGCAAGTTATACCGCCGGTTTACGATACAAAAGGTACTGGGTTCAATTCAGAGGTCTGGCTGAGTGTAAATTTATGTTCGTTTGGATTGGTCACAAGAAGTTGTCTCATTGTCTGCTCTCGGGTCAAATTAAGTCACTAAATATGCTAGTTGAAAAGAGGTTGGGGATGTTTGACCTATGTTGTGCCAAACACTTTACTAAGGAAATAGTCATTTGACTGTCGGCATGTTAGTGGCGTACTGCATCACATATAAAGCAGTAATTTTACCGTAGTATTAACTTCAGCAATTTCGTTATCGCTAATTTAAATTTCATTACACTGGTAGTACTATGATTAGTATTGTTATATGGGTTCACAACCATATTCGAGTAAATAGTTTTGTGCTTGCTGGTAACAAACTGAT
The DNA here is from genome assembly GCA_003012365.1 of Medauroidea extradentata. Taxonomy (NCBI): domain Eukaryota; kingdom Metazoa; phylum Arthropoda; class Insecta; order Phasmatodea; family Phasmatidae; genus Medauroidea; species Medauroidea extradentata. The sequence continues at coordinate 28,775 of PNEQ01099467.1, read as the reverse complement.
GAAATTGTCTTCCCTCATTTCTACAAGTGTATAAAAATAGTACTACCATTCTCCTTATTTTTTTTTATTCCACAACATGAACAAATAATTCCTCGGTCCGAATTCCTGTTTTGCAGCCTAACATATTCGCTGATTTGTCAAAACAAATTCATCTGAAGCTGCTGATGTTCAGATTCATTCATGTGAAACAAATATCAACGGCAACTGAAGCTAGTGTAGTAAACTGTTCTGTTGGGACAGTTGTACACTCCTAAAATCACTTCTTCAACTACAGATGTAATTGGAACTAGTTCCGCATATCTCGACAGCGAGGTCACTCAATAGAGGACGAGACTCAATTATCTTGGCCATGACCTTAGGTAAGAAATCATTCTATGCCGGGAGCAATTTCTGGAGATCATGGAAAACCGAAATCAAAATGGAAATAGCAGGGAATTTCAACCTGAGTCCTCCTCGTGTTTGTAATGTCTGTTTAACTAACAACATATACCCACCCTCCAAGATTAACATATCACTTATTTTATTTCATGTAGTACTTTTTGGTACCCAATAAGTTCACAATCTTTTTTGCATCCTGTGCATGGGCTTAACCAGGAAGAGGAGAGGGATACCTAGGAGTGGCTTAGTCACACCTAGAAAATTATTACCGCCTCTAAAATATATCTAACCCTACTATTTATGTCAAGAGATCTGGAGATCTCGCAGGGAGAAATAGGCTTTAGTCCTCCCTACAATGTGATTCCCAGTACACAGGTCCCATGCTATGACTGGACAGACCAGGCATTTGCCCATTAGGACAACTAGGAGGGGACGGGCATGGGGCGCAACTCCAATAAGATAAATAAATTGATACTTATTTTAAAAGGAAAACATAAACGTAATGCAAAATTGCAAACTTACAGCATAAGCTAACCTGCAACATTAACATAACGAACACAACAGAACATAACACAGCAGCTGGCACTTGAATAATTCACATCTTATCACCCACACCTCCTCCTGCATGCAGCTTGGGAATATTGGGATAACAGATGATGCTTTTTGCTACTCCTTTAAAAATGTTAGTGTAGTATATGTTTCCTTTTCTACCCCTTTTCCATTTCTACATTCCTGACATATTATTTTCTTTAAATACTTCGTAATTTATAGTCCTTTGCAGAATCACACAACATTTATTCTTTGCTGTGTTATTAAAAAAATAATTAAGTTATTGCAGTAGAACATGCTTTGAGAGAAAACTGTTTTTATAAGCTATCAGATGGAAGAAAAATAAGGTTTTCCAATAATCCTGCCTATTACTTTTGTACTACAATCTGTTAAATTCGAAAGTTTTTCGACTTTGATGCAACCTGGAGTAGCAGAGAGGGGTTAGGAGGCCCGGATGTCTCCAGTGAAGTTTCACATGTGGGCATCGCGGTACGATTACCTGACAGGCGCCAGCCCGTTAAACGAGAACGGCAACTCGGAGAGCAGCTCTTCCTCAGGATCGTACTGCCGACGGCCAAGATGTTAACACTCTACTGTACTTTCCCCACTCGAAGTCATACTTACACAGAGGAGTCTTGGCGCTCCTATCTCCCATAGCACTGAAAGAAAGTATTCGCCAGGAGTATTCGGCACTTGGAATCCCTTACGATAACTTATTGAAAGAATGTGTGGGATGTTAGAGGCTTGCATCCTAAAGACCGAGAAGAGGCTAGTCAAAAATTAACACACTGGTTCGGTGATGTGGTCATTATTGATAAAGTACACTGTTAATCCACATACAAGGCACATTAGTGGTGGCACGAAAAGCTGACCGTGACCTGGCCCATCCTGTGGTTGGCACTGCAGACAAAGGCCACAAGTGTTTAAAAATGCAAGTTAATTTTATGCTAAATCCCTGGACATAATGAATAACAGGGATTGAGGGGTGAATCCGGGCACAAAAGCTACATCAGGTGAAATTATTCTGGTAAAATAATAAGACTATTGATATACCAGTGACTAAACAAAGAACTGATGGTATCTGGAACAGCACAGAACCAACCGCCTTGTAATGCCGCGAACCGCGAACTGTGGAGCGTTGCCTGCTACCTCTTGCATCAGCATGCAAATGGCGGGAAACAAACATACATCAAAACTCAGTAACACAGGACTACAAAGCAAGAAAGAGCAATAACACTTAGAACGAAAATTCTTGAGGGTTAATGTCCCAAAATTTGTTATGGAATTGTTTATATTTAATTTTATGAATTAGAATTTATTACATTATGAACCAATTTAGTACTGATTAGCATAACGGAAGTCACATGTAGCAATTAGAACACAAAACAAGCACTACTGGGAAATCACTATAAACTACTAATCATGGTTTAAATTAATTATTTAAAAAATAGATTTGGTGGCAAAAGTTGGCTACATGGGCGAGCCTACTTTGATCACATGGCTCAGAGATGTTTCTACAGTGGTTGAGGTTGAAACGGACAAAAATTAATTAAATATAACATTCACAGAAATGGTTCCCCTCACCATTATCATCACATGGCAGAGTAGCCTTCGTTGTCTCATGCTATGTGGTTAGGCAAAAACACATTGATGCGGACTGTTCCGCATCCTCTTCCAGTGCAGCCCGTCATGTGCGCCACACCACTAATTCGGAACAGCCAGAGTGGCCAGTACCGCCCACGCATATGGGAACATGCCCGACAACGTGGCAGCAAGAGGCAGCTGCGCCCAGACGCCAACCCCCGACATCCGGGCAGTGTCCATGTGTTGTGAAACCCCTATAAAACCTATCCATTGGTAGGAAAGTGCCCTGTTGCTTACAAGCCCCCAAAATGAACCACAAGTTAGCAACACATGTTCGTCTACTTGTAGGTGAAACAGAGCAACAGGAGACAGGCTGCCAATTGCTGGTTTTAATCCATAGCCAGGGGTAACCTTGTTTAGGTTCGAATCAAGCTTTGGCATTAATTGTCAACTTTGACCTCACGATTCCGTAGAAACATCCCTGTGCCTCGCGAGCAAAGTGGATTAGCCCACGCAACCAACTATGCAGAGCAATTTTTTGTACATGTTTTACCAAGTGTGACTGTTAATTTGCCAAACGGTTAGTCACTAGTGCTTTTACATGTTTTCATAACTAATTCAATACTAAATTTCACTTCTGTTCAATTCAGTGTTATATTACGGGTCAAGTGTGCAAAAACCTAATTTCCATAGAATTGAAGACAGACGTGCCCAAAAGGCTTTTGGAACTCTAATCCGCGAGTCATAATATTCACAGTGTTTTGGGCTCCTGCCCCTTATGTTTTGCAGGGTTTTATTGTAATCGACGAGTTTTTCCCGCCACTGGCAGGCTCGCTGTCCGGTCGGTGCGAAAGGCTCGCCTGTTGGCATAACAAGGTGGTCGACTCTGAGTCGCTCCGGGCACCATCACTTTCTTCGTACTACCAGTTAGTGTATCCATAGCGTAAGATTTTAACGGAATATTTTCATTAAAATTTGGCTGTGCCCAGAGATTCCCACACCCCTGCCACTCGTGCATGCCCATGGGGCTTAAATTAATTTAAATTACTTCTACGCCCACATGGCTTTTCCTTATCAGTGTCGCCCACTGGATGGACTCAGGTGCGGGTCTGTTTTCCGCCACCGCCAGTGTTTGTGTCGCATGGACGTACAATGCCTATCAGCAGTAATAACCACGTTCCATAGTATGTGTGTTATTTATAGATTTGCTGCTTCTCGGCTTTCAAGGCGCAGGACCCTCCAACCGGTATTCCATCAGTACTTTGTTTTGTTTATGCAAGGGCATCCAGGTGCCCGATATCCCTGGCGAGTGCTTTGTTGCGTACATCGAGAAGTAGGAAATGCCTTAAGATTCCCCAACGTAAGTATGATGTCAAGCGGCAGAGATTAACGTAATTACGCCTTGGCTGTCGGCCACACGACCAGGCTCTCCGTGTGTTCGTCCTCTCCGGCAGTCTGTTCTTCACACACCAGTGCAGTGTGAGAATTCTATCTCCAGCTTCACCGGAGATAAGATCAGCATTTTAACCCCTCTCCGCGACCCTTGTTCATGTCAAAATGGTGTTTACATAAATGTGAATTATGTAGCTCAGAGACAATGGGGCATTTTCCTTCCATTTAACAGACCTTTTTAGGGACTGCACTTCATGTTGACCCTGTACACCACGACGGAGGTGGCATCTGGATGCATCTGCCTCTTGTGTTAGTATCGTAGGGCGTATTCCAATATGTGGAGACAGTGAGGCAGTTACAGCCCGTTCAGTAACAGGCGGCGTGGTGCGCATGACAGGCTTAATTAGGTAGGGGATGCAGAATAGTCCGCATCAACTTCATGATCGTGTCTGTTACCTATATTTTTAAGTTATATAAATAGTTTTGTGTATAACGACGATTTTAGCTCGTGAAGTCAAGATACACCCGCTAGATGCCAGCACAGTCGCATTATCGTCCGTACAAATCAACTGTTGTACGGTTTTTTCCTAGAGAATATGTTAAAGGCTTAACTTTTTGGTCGCATTCCGATACTCGCTTATTTCACTTGCCATTAATTTTAGTGCCATCAGCTATGATTCCGTTTCTGCTGACGACCACTGGTGGTCACTGAGGATGATTCCGGCTGAATCCTCGTGCGAACCTACAACAACTACTGCGGACTACTGGTCCCACTAGAGCTCGGGAGGGTAGTGCCATTGAAAACGGACATCGGCACGAGATTCAAAACATCTATTCCCTGACATTTCGTTTTCATTCTGACATTAAGGGGTGATATTGCAAATATTTGCACTTTGCAGTTTGCACAAAGGTGTATGTATGATAAAAAAATTATCTAGAAATTTTTGAAATAAGGCAGTTCAAGTTATACGACATGCTAGTCATGTGCTTTCAAAGCGCTGGCAACATGCGGGCAACATTACAATGTGACATTGCCTGCACTAGACATTGACACGTTGCCGGCACCTATTAGGCACATTCCTGGCACAACAGAGCACATTGTAGCAATGTGCTGGATGTGTGCTATTAATGTGTTGGCAATGTGCAGTTTGTGATGTGAAGGCAATGTCACATTGCAACGTTGTCTGCACGAGACGTTGGCACGTTGCCTGCATCTATTCTGCACATTTCAGGCACATCAAAGCACGTTGCAGCAATGTCACAATGTTGCCGTGCTGTTAGGGTCCTTGGTGTAAGTTATTGGAACCTTGATATATGATAGTGAAAAAACTCTACTAAAAATCATGGAAAAGAGCCTTCAACAATAATGTAAGTTATAAACAAAATATTTCACTATAAACTATTTTAAAAGTGATATTAGAATTCATTGTTTGAAAAGAAAAACCACTCCCTAAAACAATCACAATGCCCTAGTAATATCCACATCATTTGCCATTAACAAGTCCAGGATTTGGTACCTTTAATAAAATGTCTCACGTCCAGGACTTTGTACCTTTTTGCAAGTTCCACATACATTTACTAGTTAATCAGTTTAACTTAACTCTTGTACGCTACTTGGTTCTTTTTGATGCTGACAGCCAAGGTATTGCTTTGGAGAGTCGGAAACTCGTAAAACCTAAATTTGCTCTAAAAGTGAACTTGGCTCGTTTAGAAAATTCCTGATTCGTTTCTTGAAAAGGATTTTCCTAAGTACCGTAGCCATTAAATATCAACATTAAAATCCATATTTTTTTTCGGAAGAATGTTATTGGATAATTCTGTGAAATAAAATTTACTTCTATGAAAATAGGTTTGTAATTCGGTTAGGAAACAGTGAGTGGTACTTAAATTTGTATCATATATGAGTTTTCTCTTATTTACAAGTTCAGTGCTGCAAATTGTCCCCGAGACCCAAATCTCTCAAATCAATGACAATGACGAAATAATTATATGTAGTTCACTTTAAAGTGATTACTTCCCAACACATAATAACCAGAAAAAATGTGTTTACTGGGACAATAGAAGTAAAGTTTTGAGAATTGTGAAATGTTTACTATGTTTACACTAGTTTTGACGTGACAACGTCTTATAATTCGATAGAGTCGGCTGCACGCACGAAAAAACATGACTCATGCGGCGTTACCTTGCTCTGAGGCGTTCCATGTAAGGCTTGAAGTGCAAGCGAGAGCGCGGAACGAGCGACAAAGAAGTACAATCGGCCTTTGCGTTCGGCAGCGTTCGACATCCGTCTCTCTTCTACTTGAGTGAGCGATGCGTCTGCGTGGAGTAAAAACTATTAAATTGTAAAAAAAATTGACATAATTGTATTTATGCGTACAAATAAATATAACTTGATCAATTTCATTGTGATTGCCAATTACTTCCTTCTCTATATACATCCAAATCTATTAAACAAATGAAATTAAAATTTTCTTTTGAAAAATGATACCATTCCATCAGTATTTTCTTAAGACTTTGTCACGTTCAACTATCGTCAGTAAACCGACTTTACAGACAACCAATTTTTTTTTTAGTTGCATGGAAGTTTTCGTATTTAAAATAGTATATGGAGATATAATGGCTCACAGAAAATTGTAGTGTTCGGCTTATCCGTTCAGGATACAGCCTGTACTATTACTAAAATTGTTCCGTTAGTGCTGGTAAACACTGTACTCACGATCACTAACGGATTTCTTGATCATGATCATGCTCTGAGAGATTACGATTCATTTCTGAACCAGGATCAATTGTTTTAATTGGTTGGCGTAGAACGTGTATCTCGTTTTGTGACTCTATGATAATTAAACAAAAATAATAATAAATGGTTAATTTTAGAAAAATGTGAATTTGGTAATTAGGCTAGTGTTACATGGTTGGATTTATTTATGCTATACCGTCCATTTAACACGTGCGAAACGTTCTTTTTACGAAATGTCTTATTTGGCAGTGACCCTGAATAGCAATCAAATGAAGCGGAGACGTTGACCTAATGCTTTGACCTATAAATACCTCAAATTTCTCTTCCTGGGAGGAACATGTTCAGGTCAGTAGATTCCTTACATTTTCAGTTTGCAATGATGCTGCGAAGTGAAAATTTTGTACAGTGGTTTTATAAACCAGACAAGTGCTTAAAGCAGCTGTAGAATGTTATAGCGCGTAGATTGTTTGTGGTTCCCCTCGGTACGTAGCACTCGCTGAGATAAGTGGGTTCTGTTTATATTTTGTTATTAATAGGCTTGATAGTTAAAAGTGTAAGTGTAGTGAGGGCTACGGCTGTTGTCTCGCAAGTGGGTAATACAGCCGTGAATTTGTATGTGCTCAGCGGTCGGCAGGTGCGGTCTCGATAAATACAGTAAAATTGTGTGGGCTGTTGTAAAACAAACATAGTAGAAACACGTAGTGCCTATCTTAGGAGTTAGCGGCCTGCGTACTTTATGTTTCAATAATTGGATCAAAATATTTTGTTATTCGTTATGTTTCCTTTACTGGAGCAGAGCTGTATTTTTTTGTACTCAAGGTAGAAAAATTCAACCACATGTAACGTATCACTTGCATATGGGCCACAGCCGTGTTGAAAGTTTATTGTACCGTCTTGTGTACTTTCGAAACCCTTCCTAAACTTTCATTTACGTCTAGGAACTTACACCATGAGGTTGCTTTGGCTATCTGCACATGTGCCATCACTTAACGTGCCCCGCAGAGTGCCACATTAACCTATTAAAACTGCCCCTTGATTGAGAATTTATTGGTATTTTCAACTAAATTGACCTAAACTTACTGTGACAGTGTATAGGTAAATGAGGAGATAGGTCTGACAGAACGGTGCGCAGGTTACCTCCATGGCATCACCTTGTAAGCATCTTCACACCTCCTAGATTAAACTAAACTTTCCAACCCCATCGTTACCAACTCCTCCATCAGTAAATTAAATTCCCTCACTGACCTCCAAAGCATAGACTGTTTATCCCATTCTATTCTCCACACCGTCTGAATCTTCTTACTATTCCCTCTTCCTCTATAGGCTACTCTGCATCTTAACTTCTGCTGTCTTCCCTCTCCATTCACAAGCTTCCTGAGCAGCCTTTTTACTTCTTTTCCTTCCCTTTAGTGAGCTCCATCTTAATTGCGTCAATTTTTTTTAGCTTGGTGTTAGGTTTGGTCAGTTGTTCCTGTGCAAGTTTGCAGTGTGTAGAAATTTATTGAGTGTCTTCCTTGGCCTCGCTATAAAAAGAGGGAAGTTGTGGACAGTTAAATATCACTACCTGCTAGTAGTACAAACACTACAAAAATGTATAAAAAAAGGTCTGTTGCATGCAGTAAACTAAACTAGAAGCTGTGGGGTGCAGGTTGAGTAGAACAGAGCTGTCATCACTTGCAACTCTAGTCTTAGTTGTTGGAAATAAATACATTTGGTGCAAGGGGCATGGAGTGACAGTTTTTGTATTTTAGTCCCAATGTTTTTATTAACGGCTATTGACGAGACCTTATCATAATATATAAGATTAAGAAATCTTTTTTATACGGTAGGTAAGTGAAGAATGGTGTTGGAAATATTGATGAGAAATATTTTGATTTTCTACTGTCTGTTAAACCTCAAACTTTTCCATTTAAATTTAAGTACATTAGACCTATATGCATAGTCCATTAGTATAGGAATCGTCCGTGTTATACTATGAATAAAATTAAACATAATTGAAAATATAACAAATACACAGTACAATTATTGGAACTAAGTGTTATGTTTACAGTAAAATACAGGGCACCCTTATTAACACTAAGGGCTGCATTTGGCATAAAGCACTCTCCTCCCACCAAGGTGATTCAGGTTTGATGCAGATTTTTAGATGTGGGAATCAGGCAAAACAAGGGTGTTGGTCGGCTGGTTTTCTCAGGGATCTCTATTTCCCTGCCCCTTCTTTCTGTAGAGTGTCTCACGCTTAGATTTCAGTATGGAGTTATATGGGCATTCACTTTCTCATTTCAATGCATGGTATCTGCCGTAAGTATTGTCCTTGTTTCGACGTGCACTGTTGCCAAAATCCACAAATTTCATATTGTATACTATCGAAACGTGCATCGGAAGATATATTTGTTTTGTCCTTTACACCAATGCAAGGGGTTTAAAAAATTTGAAAACAAAAATTTTGTACTTATACTGCTTTCATGTGTCATTGAATATATCACATCATAACTTAAGAATTAGTAGCAAAATAATATTCAAAATTGTATGGTACTTCATACATCTGGATGGCAAACGTAAAAATCAAAAGACTAAAATGTTCTTTGTTAAAGGTATACAGTTTTTTTTAACCGTATGTGCATTTCATTGCAGAAATAAACATAAAAAGTTGGTCTGGAAGAAACTTTTTTATTTTAAAGTTGGATGGGGGATGAACGTGAGAAAGTTGTTCAATTGATATTAAGTTAACTGAATTTATTTTTAAAAGCAGCACCACTACAGCAGCTTTAACAATCCTCTTGTTTATAGCATTCGAAATGTGTTGCGTATTAGGTCAACACGCTTCGCCCTGCAGGCTGCAAGCCAAGACATCTGACGGGCGCTCAAAGTTCCATTATCTTTACAGACTGAGAGGTTCTGCCAGGGTAGTATAGTAATAATATACAGCATCCTCTACTCAGCAATTTGTTTCGTCCTGTATCTTAAACTAGTCCAGGAGTGCAGAAGTGTCTCGCTGCCATGTGTGTTGTGTCCAGCGACTGATTTTGAAGCAAAAGTTTCTTTAATGTGTGACTTTTTGGTTAATACTTATTTGTAGGAAAGGTAAAAACACCCAAAGACACAATTATATAGATAGGCTACGAGGTAGGGAGATAAATATTGTGTTGATCATATGTCAGTATTTTTAACATGTGTACTATTAATGCAATTAAGGAAGCATTCACATTAACCAGCTGTTCCAAGTGAATCATTTACACTTTTTTGGAAGAAACAATTTATACTAACCTGCAAAGTTGAAACCGAAAATGAAAGACAAGCAAAATTCTTCTAAATAAATGTAAGACCATTATCTATAATTTATGCTCCTTATGCAATACTATTTTTTAAATTTAATATACGTTATTATTAAAAGTACTTAAATTATAGGGACAGTAATATCAAAATGTTATAAAAATAGATCACTCAGTTTTTGCAGGGTTTTTACTGCTTCTTATATTTTTTTTCAAGACAAAAAATTAACTGGTTTCTACTAATTAGTTCATTGACAAAAATTCAGTTATATGCATATAATATGCTTTAACTTAATGTGTTTGTTTTTCTGAGAACAGTATCATAATAAAATGAATTAAATCAATACTAGGAGATAAATTTATCTGCTCTCGTTTTGGCCTAAAAAATGTGTGTCACAAAAGTAGTGTAAATGAGGATTGTTTACATCAAGGCCAAATGTTCGTATTGTTTTGATTCATAAAATTGCTCCCACTTGAAATGTAATTTTCTGCACAACATTTGGTTTTCCATCATCAATTTCATAATCATCAATATTACCCCATCTACATTCTTTTCTTCACACAAAATCATTGTTACCCCAACCACATTCCTACTTCAGACAGATGCTACTCCTATAGATGAAGTGTCATGTTTTATTGAAATATAATAATTAAAATGTATGTGATAATTATTTTTTTATGAATTGGCTACTACGATTAATCTAATAAGTTAATGTTAGTGGGGCATGGGAATAGTTTCTTATTTTAAAGTAATAGGTATATAAATGTGATTAGATACATATTTTGAAGAGTAAATTACAATCCTATATTAGTTCAAAATATGTAAAATATAATATTTTAATACTAAAAATTGTGAAGTACATCTCCCAAAACTTTGTAACCTGGTTGCGATCTGGAAACAGCGCACACCGTAAGCTCTGTACTGCAATTTAAGTTTGGGACATTCTATAGTGCCACTCCGTTCTCACTTCATATCACCCGTTACCAGCTCTGAAAATGTTGCTGTTAAGCACTGACCAAAATTTTTTCACGTAATTAGGCTGTACATAATAATAACACTTTCAAAACAAGTGCCATAAAAGTGAATCAAACTGTTTCATGATACGATGGCTTTTAACTCAGTGAATATATGTACATTGCAATAATGTTTAAATCCTACAATCTCCTCTTGTAATGAGACAGGCTAATATATCCTTGAAATCGAAAAGGCATTTTTGTTCTGAACGTAGTCATTGATCATCCTGTGCTGTGGACACTCTGCTGTCGTAAAACATTTTTGGTTGGTCTAAAAGTGATTTTAGCATGCATTAGTAAAATAGTTTGTTGCCTGCTGGGTGAATTCTTGCACCAATAATTTTTAACTGAGCATTGTTCCTGTACGAAACGTCCACTATATAAAATTTCAGTTAGATTGAAGTGGGGCACAACATTGTTGTACTCAGACAACTTACTTCCGAACACAGAAACTTGGGGTTGATTCTTAGTGGGATTGCTTGTGATTTTCACGTGTGGAGAATATGACAGATGTTGCTGTTGGCCAACGGACATATTTTGTGTCCTTCGACATTGCATTTACCATAGCTCTAAAACCTGTTGTTCTAATATATTCTGTGCTAAGAGCTGACAACATCTTTTCAATCCACCTAATGACATTTCACAATTTATACGTAATTTCTGTATAATTTCTGAATCTTTAAATTTTTCTTAATTTGTTTTGAAAACTGTCATACAAATAATAATGAGGGGAAAAGTGTCATTAGTTATAAATTTGATAATGGTGTGTTATGTCCAGCATAACATACAACACTTTAGTTTGAGGGTAAAGAATTAATGCTTTAAGTTAATAAAAAAGTTTGGATATCTCTGGCCGGCAGTAATACTATTAACGAACATAGAATATTGAGCTTGTTCTCTCACAAATTAAGACGGCTATAGCACAACGTACAAAGAATGCCACAAGCAAGCAACAGTGTACCACAAAAGGTCAGTCAGTCAGTGCTCACTGCTAATTGTTCTGATATTTTTTAGCATGGATCACCATAAAAACTGAAAATAAATTTTCTTGTATGTGAAGTTTGGGTCCAGTTTGTTATAATGTTTATGTGTTTATATACTCCATATGTACAGAATTAAAACTAAAATGAAAGTTATATTTTCCTATGTGGACAGTGTTAAATCCAGTGATTTGTCATCCACGTGTTTTGTAGTTATGCTAGCAATAGTTAATAAATAAAATTATTTTTAACTTTTTACTTGGTTAAATATTTAAATCTTCTTGTAGCTGCTATCTTATGATTCAAACAAAATGTATCAGAATATTTAGAAAATTGCTTACCAAGTGACTACGGTACGTATATGTTGCCAAAAATTATGTCTCATGCTAAAATTAGAATTTGTATTTGAAACAAAAAAACTGGAGGTTAATATTGCATGCACTACATGGTCACAGATTTGTGACTGTGATGTCTAGCTTAGTGAAAAACTTAGTGATTTGTGTTTTGACAGTTATAAATCATTATTCCATTTGTTTTTCCAGATAGCATTAAACATGGCAACAACTCAGGGGCCTGGTTTGTATGAGTTTCTGATTGAGGCAGAACTGCAGCAGTATTACAGCAACATTAGAAATGATTTGAAGGTTAGTGTTTTAGCTTTAGGCCCTCCGTATTTTGTGCTGTATTTTGGAAATGCTGAAAAACAATTTTAAACATATTCAATTATTCATCCTTTTTTATTATTTATTTTATTTATTTGTATTGTTCTTTGAGGCCCCGAATGCAACATGTCATAGGGGATAGATATACTTTTTACAAAATCTTAAGCAATATAAACATACAGTCTTATAGCCTACATAATATCTTCAAACATAGTACTGTACAATATTATACATAACATCATAAAAAACATAGTACAGTAGATGGTCTTATATCGGATGTCTAACATTGTTTACATTATAGCATGCTTTGCAATGGTTAACATTAAAACATACACATATTAACACATCTACAGGCGGTTACTTAAACACATTTACAATGTGGTTGCAGATGCTGATGAACCTAGTGGCCAATGGTTGAACTGATTTGCGGTGGGAGTAGAGATGTAAAGGAGGATGTGTAGGGGTTTATGAGGAGTTGCGAGTGAAATGGTTGTGGGAACCTGACTGACTGGTTTTGGCTGAACAAAATTTCATGCCATGCAAGAAAACTATCCAGTGCAACAAACCACGCAAACTTTCTACTGAATTGCCTCAACTTAGGCCTATCCCTGCAAGGCCTAACCTCAAAACCTCCTATCGCAGCAATGCCACCTCAAGCCAGAGCTGACGACACTGCCTTAACCAAGCAGCATTTATTTAATCATGACAGAACTAATATACAAACATGTTTCACTGGCAAACCACCATTTTACCTTCCTAGTTTCCAATATCAAACTTTTGACTCGTACCAATTTCACCACTTCTTTGTCAAGCCAACACCATCATCCAAAAAACAGCACAGAAGGCCTCAGAACTACGTGAAGCTAAATTAAAAAACTCTGCAAAGAAGAACTGAATAATAGCCCTTTGTCCACTGTACTCCATCTGAAGAAACAGCCACCCCCACCACCCCTGATTGGCCAAAAACCATTCCTTGCATCTGTCTCAACCTGCCTACATCAGCACACACCACACCAACCCTACCAAAACCATTCCCTCACCAAAGTGCCCCAGGAACACAACCGACTGACCAGCCAACATCTCACCTTCTGAACCTTGCTGCTGCATAATCAAGTATCCTGGAAAAGTGCCTTACATGTGCACCATCAAAAAAATTTTACCATTTCGCCACAGTAAAGGATGTCTTAAGTTAGGTACATACGTAACCTTAGACTCGAGCATTTTTTAGACAACCTTCCCACATCCAGCCAATACAACAACCCTGTAGACTCAGCCCTGAAGAAGTTTGCACTCCCCTCCACCTGGGATCCTCCACTCCTTCCCTCTTCACACCCACTGGAGCAGTTCATCTCTTTCATCCTTGTCAACATTTCTGACCCTAACTTCAAGAAGTTGAGAATCAACTGAATGACACATCCATCTACAAACCTCTGCAGGAAGACCCAACAGCCAAGTTCAACCAATTCACAAACCAGTTCCTAATGTTCCAAGGTCCTATCCAAGGTCTGTCAGATAAATCAATCAAACTGCTCTCCCCAACAAACCCCACCACAGAGAGGATCTCTGCCCTGGTAGATGGACACCTGCAACCTTGGGTCCAACAGCTACCTTCCTATGTCAGAGACACCAACCACTTCCTAGAACGCCTCAGATATTTAGACTCCATACCGCAAGATGCCTATCTGGTCACCATAGAAGTGACATCTCTTTATACCAACATTCCCCATGCATCTGGTCTATCCACCATAGAATATTATCTCAACCAAAGACCTTCAAACAGCAAGCCATCTACTTTTCTGGTGGAACTAGCCAGACTAACACTCAGCAACAACAGCTTTCATTTCAAGATAAACACTACCTCCAGATCAAGGGCACCGCCATGGGTACCCGCATGGCCCCTTCATATGCCAACCTGTTCATGGGCAGACTAGAGGACAACTTTCTCAGTCACCAGTACAACCCACCATACTGCTGGATGAAATACATTGATGACATCTTCATGATATGGACCTCAACAGAAGATCAGCTAATCCTCTTCCTAAACAGCTTGAATACCTACAGTTCACTCAACTTCACCTGGCCATTCTCCAAAACCCGTACAGTTTTCCTGGATGTTGAGTTGGCACTACACAACTGCAGCATTCAAATCTCAATACACACAAAACCAACAAACAACCTTTAATACCTTCATTTCAACAGCTGTCACCCATACCATGCCAAAAAGTCACTACCTTACAGTCTTGCCACCAGAGCCAATCACATATGTTAAACTTGCAGTGACCTTGACAAACAGTGCCAACAAATAGCCAAAGCTTTCACAGACAGAGGCTACCTTGAACCCCTGGTCCAAAAACAAATCCAACGAGCCACCTCCAATACCAGCAACACTACCAAAGCCAATAATACAGAAATCCCCCTGGTGGTACCATATCATGAAGGCCTAGGCAAACTCCGACCCATTCTCAACTCGGGCTACAAAATCTTGTCTCACCACAAACCCAAAACCTTCTTTCCAAACCACCCAGGCTGGTTTTCAGACGACCACCCAACCTCCGCAACAAAGTAGTATGTTTCAAACTCCCACCTTCTACAGCAATTGACACCAGAAATAATCTCAAAGGTTCCCATCCCTGCGATAGCCCATGTGGTGGCTACTGTGCCTTTCACCATTCCTCTACATCATTCAAAATCAGGCAAACAAATCACATTCACCCTGCCCTGCCTTGGAGGCAGTTACAGCTGTGCCACCAAAAACTTAATTTACCAGCTACAGTGTGAACACTAACTCTGAATATATTGGCCTCACCACCAACACTCTGAGACAGAGAATGAATGGCCAGAGAGCAGACACCAGACAAGCCATAGCAGGTAAAGACACCAAACCACAGGAAAAACCAGTTGCTGCCCATGCAGCCCACCATAACAAGGACTTCGATTCATGCTACAGCACTAGAGTGGTGATGGCCCTGCCACCTACAAGCAATAGCTCTGAACTCAAACTAGCTCATCAGTATGTCACCAAATCCAGGCAACACCGGGTCTCAATATAAGATAACATCTCCAATCAGTCAGCTTCCCACAACCATTTCACTCGCTACTCCTCATAAACCCCTACACATCCTCCTCTACATGATGCTTTTGAATCTCCCGCTTCATATCACTTCAACCATTGGCTGCTAGGTGCATCATCATCGGTAGCCACACCACAGTCAGCCATGTCACTTCGCCCGAGGAAGCTGGTGCATGAGGAGCCTTTTCAAAATAATTTTAAGTTATTTATTGGAACATATAGATGTAGGAAGCTTCGTGTGTTATGAGAGTGTATACTGTAGTTGTTAATGAATATATTTTGATTGTCAGCAATGTTTGATAGAGAGGATGTTAGAATACCAAACTTTTTAAATAAGTGTCTACAAGACTCATGATGTTTAATTCTACACATTATCCTAAGAGCCAGTTTTGGAATAAGAAAGATTTCCTTACTACTTGATGCAGAGTCCCAAAATATAATATATCACAGAGTGAAAGTATGCATGATATACTTACCATACAGTGTTTTAGTATATTTACCAGTAAAGATGAATATTTCAAAGCAAAGCAGACTGTGTTTAATCTTTTCGTAATAGGCTATGTTTTACATGATCCTTCCGCTGTAGATAGGAATCTAAATGCGGTCCCAAGAATTTGGTCTGTGTAACCATTGTTATACAGTACAACCCTGTTATGTAGTCACTTATAATGTTTTCCTGGTTATAAAGTTTGCTACATTTGGTCCCTAAAACTGATTTATAGTAGGAATTTACCCTGATATGTTTTCTCATTTATAAAGTTGGATTTTTTTTTGGTCCCTTCAGAAACATTGTAGGTAACAGGGTTACACTGTATCATATTCAGCATTACTTATATTTAATTGGTAGTATAATTTATTTAAAGCAATGCAAACATTTTTGGAATTAGTTTTACGGTAGTCTACTTTAGCAATAATTTATTAGATGAGACCCATGTAGATAAAGTTGAAAGTACTCTGTTACATTTAAGGTTTGTAGATAGCCTAATCGTTTTTAATCAGGATACTTTTAGCATCTGCAAACAGGGTTACTATTGCTTCGTGTGAAAATTTAAAGCAAGATCATTTATAAAAGCTAGGAAAGGTAATGGCCCAACTACGGATCCTTGCAGAACACAGTGTTAGAATATACCAGAATAAGAAAGGGCAGAGTTTATAATGGCTTTATTATGTACTTTAAAGCTACCCTCTGTGATCTGTTGGATAAATAGGATTTTTTTAGGTCATGTGATTCCTTCCTTATTCCATTGTGACTGTTAAGGGCGCTGGGCGGAACTGTGGGAATTCATGCCCAGCGTCAACGGACGTATTTCGTTTTGATTGTGGCTGGTGGCAGTGTTCCTAACTACGGGTGTGAATTCCTTCCCCTCTGTTTCTCCCCACATACAGATGAGCTGACAAAAGAAGTGGGAGGAGTAGAGAGGAAGATAGCTAGTGAAGGTCACATCGCTCCTTACGTTTCAAACTCCATCTTCC
>PNEQ01099467.1:0-11564 GCA_003012365.1 Medauroidea extradentata | reverse complement strand
ACTTTACTCTTACAAACTTGGCGTTGTGAGTGCAGTAAAAATATTCAACTTTTTGATGACAACGCAAACAAAACATTTGTAAGGTCTACTTAACAATTAACGAATTACATGTTAAATAAAAACAGTTACATATTTATTCTAATAATATTAAAGTGTTTTTCAGTATCTACAGCTGAAACAGTAAATTTTTTTAAGGTTCTTATCTAGGTTGGCTGTGTTTGAAAAATGACTAATCGCAACACGCTGCAACGCGGTTTGAGCGCAGGTAGATAAGAACCTCGACAGTATAAGGTAATGGTTTGGGTCTACAAAGTTTAACATAACATATGAGCGCAAATTAAAAAGTAATAATATTAGATCTATTTGCGATAATACAGCATGATGTCTGAATTCTATACATATTGCTCCATGTAGCAATAATCCATATTTATGATATATTTATATATAATTAAAAAAACATTTACATTAGCACAGTATAATATACTTTAAATAACAGTTCAATCTCAAACAGACAATATACAAATATACAAAATGAAAAACTTTAAGATCATAAAAACATAACAAATTAATTGTGCGTATTGTTGGATTCATTGAAGCACTTTCAGTTTGCATTATGGAGTTCAGCGCTAATAACACATTATCTACACTATTATTTTCAAAGTATCTGAACATAGCAAAAAAATCTAAATTCAAAACATAGTTAATACCGTGAAAACCAGTGTACATATATAATTTTATGTTCAACACGTTTACACTATTAAGTGCCGGTTTCACAAACGATTGAACCGAATGCTTCGAAATCACCGAATTTCGGTGACTCAAAATGTTAATCTTGGTTCGTATATTGTTGTTGAGGTTATGCGCTGCGTAAGGGGAACACGATTCGTAAAAAAATTATGTATGGGATTGCTTACTGCCAGAAATACTTAAAACGTAGCATTTTTTAAAATTTAATTTAAATGCCTTTAAACCACTATATTTTTATTTAGATAATAAACATTTTTGTTTAAGATAGTCACATTGTACTGCACATCGCATTAGGCCAATATTAATGTTACTTGCAGTAATCATAGACGTTTATGAATCATGAAAGATTGTTTTGGTTGTCAAAACAGACAATGGATGGCGGACAATGGAATTTACCGAACATTAATACACTATTCTACAATTAAATTATATATTCGTTAGCTTTTGGCTTATGTATATAATTAAAATATTTATTTAAATAAACTGTAAATCATGAAAGTAAATGACAATACAACATTTATTATGCGTTACATTTTTTTCCAATAACACACATTTAAAAGTTGGCCACATAATGAATTCCTACATAGTAATATAATATTTATATCGTGGGTTGGGGTGAAATTCTTAATTTAACACTTAAAAAATTATTGCTACATTAAATCGCGCTTGCTAAGGTAAAATAACTATTTACACTTTCTGCTATCGTAAATAATTTCCTTTGACGAATGCTGTAGTCTCAGCATTTCAGTGGCACAGCTAGGATTTGCACAAAAAAAAAAAAAGGAGGAGAGTTGTCTTAGGAATTTTATGAAGGGACACCGACCATTCCATTACAGGGTGCTGTCCCCCGGTAATTTTTTGGGTTTCAAGGTGTAACATGGTGTATTTTTAGCAGTTTTCTTAATTAAATGTTGTACTGAATGTTTAATATTCTACAGGTAAAATGTTATTATTTTTTAATGTGAAATTTTTCCAATTTTTTGTGGCTAAAGGAGACGAATTTAATAAGGAATACAACGCATAACTTTAAAGTGGGAGGGTGGTCCGGGAGTTCCTCCCCCGGGGAAATTTTAAATTTTAAGGTTGAAAAGACTGCTAATCTAGCCGTTTTCGTAACTAAACATTAAATATTCTAAACACCAAAATGTTATATTTCCCTATGTACATTTTCCTAATATATTGTGGCTAAGATGGATTTTATGAAATAAAACAGATCACTCCTTTTGAGCGGGGCGGGGGTGCGTTGGTTCTCTGCTGGGAAAATTTTGAATTTTCAGGTGCATAGTAGTGCTATTTTGGCACTTTTCGCAATGAAAAACTACTTTGGCTAGAAAAAAGTGGTGATCATTATAAAGAAACACTGACAATGTACTTTTAGGAGGGGGGTGGGGTCCTCCACGAAAAATTTTGAATTTCAAGGAGCAAGATAGTTATATTTTTGCAGTTTTCGTAACTAAACATAGCATTTTCTACCAGGAATAATATAACTAATTTTTAATGTGAAATTAAAAAAAAAAAGTTTAAAAATGGGGGGTTACAACCCTAAAAACTCCCATATTCCTATGCGTTGAAACTCAGTTCAAGTAAACCCAGAATGCTTGAACCCAATCGCGGTTCGTTCTATACAATGATCTCAGGATCACATTTAATCCTAGATCACAGGATCTCAGATTAAAGGGCAGTTTCGAGGTATTACAATACTGCATTTCAAATAATACAGAACTTCAATATATACTCGCTGTCAGGACCTGACATCTGTAACTTCCTGCGTTTCAATTTTTGTGGTTTGTCTATTCTCCTGCGCTTTCTTTTCTCGGCTGAACGTTCTGTACACTGTATGTGAGCTTTAGTAATATTTCCAGGACTGTGATTTGTTAACCCTTTATGAATAAGTTACTGCGTTTGAGGGCCTGAGTTGTAAGCAATTACAGACAAGTCACTTCTGGTTTGATAACCTCCTCGCTTACTAGAAATGTACTTGCAGACAATATTATTGAAAGACTCTACTGTATTGGTATTGACACTGTGTAAAAGACTTACAGCATGATGTGCAACAATATTTCGAGCTGCTATTATTTCTTGCCACATCCCTGCTTTCTTTAGAGATGGTACGAGGTTTTCTTCGTTCTCCTTAGAACCACTGCAGAAATAACCTCTTGACTCGCATCCTGTATGCTCACCAAATACGTGGTATGGTCCATTATAAATATCACGTTTCAGTTCTTCTATTTTTTTGTCGGTTGGTAAATAATTTTGAGCGTGCCTGTGATGAATAGCGCCAGTCACTGCCGATCGAAGACGAAGTTGTCTGTCAGATACTGCCTTTCGCAGAACAGGAGAAACGGGACCATTTTAATTTTTTTTTTTTTTGTGTTTTGTGCGATACCGCGAATCCTTCAAAGATAATTTCGCAGTATGTGATTACTACATTCAATTTTAGTGATAGTAACGCTTGGACCATATGGCTGAGCTTTCAACAACTTATTCATTATACTGCTGTCACCATCTCCTGAAATACGATATGTTGTATATAAAAAAATTATTACTTTCAAAACACAAAAAAAGGTAAATTTTTGTTTCAATCGGAATTTATTAAAAAAGTTCATATGACAATGACTACTAAAACATTGTGTTTGCACAGCACAATGAAAACTATCACATGTTGAGATAAACTATTATTACAGAATAAAAATTGTACCGTATCTTTTATTTTAAGAGTTGGTTCCTCTAGTTATATTGAAAAACTAATAAATCCTATAAAATTTTATCAATATAAGTTCCCTACTAATTTCAATTAAGGTCGTTCAAGTATGAGAAAACAATAATTTTATATTTTCACGAAACAAAATTTGTTTTGTAGACGTTCCTCAGAGTAAATTTTTCTCTTATAAATATTATTATATCTACCTTAGTTTTCCTGAAACAGCCTATAGAAGTCAAAATATGCTTGTTACACCGGCATGTTAGCCGCAAAAACCAAATAACTAAATACAATTAAAAAATTTACAGTGTAAATACGGTTGGCAAATCATAAAATGTCACCTCTGTACAGGCCAGAATTCTAAGTCCCACTTCGGGTATCTTAGGCAACGTACAATAATACACATCGGCTAATAACGGATCTGTATTAGTATCCAGGTCTAAGGGAAAGTGACATGATGCACGTTATATTACAACTAGTCTTCGCTTTGGAAGTGTTCCTGTTGCATGACAGAGCTTGATGTCTTTATACGGAGCATGGTTAGTCAATCGAATCATCTTCATAGCACGCACACATTATATATATACATCATGGATTATATAATGGTTCCAAGTGTCTCAATACGTAATACTGCGGAGTGGTCCAGTTTCAAGAAGATATTTCTCTCATTTACACAATTCTACGTATACAGAAATTATTTTCAAGCCATCCAGATATCGACTTTCTTTATTGCCCAGTAGATCAAATTTCTAACCAATTGATGATGTTTGGGCAATGTTGGAACGCACAGTGACAAGAATGTTTTCAGTCCCGCCACCAAACTCACAAGACGCTCTTTAGAACGTAATTATTAAAGTTTGGGAGGAACTTTCTAAGAGTTAGGGCAACTTTAGAGGCCTTGTAGACTATGCCAAGGCGCTTCACTGAAGTAATTGAATCTAATCGTACAATGGACCCTATACTTAATACCCTAGAACGTAATAGTTTTTTAGGATTGCCCAATTTTTTTTGTTTTAATGATATTTGGTTTAAATAACAAATTTGGTTCTACAAGAAAATATAAAATCAAGTATTTATATTGGGTTTAAACCTATGTTCCACTGGGCAGTTCATGCATTGTTTTAAACACTAGGTTACGACATTAATGAAATTTGTAGCCGTAAGAATAAGAATGCAAACATATGATATTTTAAGGTATCGCATGATGGTTGCACTGCAGTAAAACTTGTAACCAAATATATTTAATACACGATAGAAGTATGTAGTATATCCTGACGGTTATTGTTTACTAAACGTAGAAAACTGAGTTATTGGATAACTATAATATAAAGTAATAACTATGGTTTTAATATTGATAAGAATACACATTTTAATTCACATTTTTAAATTGTACGTATAAAATTATTTAATGTGATGTATGTATCGTAGGTGGACGAGGTTTACTGTTTCATTCACACTAAGTAAGAAAGGAAAACACCTTAATATAGAAATATCTCACGTACCGAAATTTAAATATTTATTTCAAAATATACAGGATGCTATATTATGCTCCGCAATTTAAATTGTATTTTCCAATTACATTGACATATGTATATGATTCTGCATGATATGAAAACATACATCCTGGAAAGGAAGAGGACTTTCTCTGTCCATAATACTGACTCATTTATGTAAAAACTCACTATAATAAGCGTGTGTTAGTCCATTAAATCTACTTATACATACTTCGAAGCAAATACGTATTTCTTTCAGTAGAACTGAATTCCTTTTTTGTTATTTAGCAGCCATTAAAACCGATGCGTGTCTCGTCAAATTATTGTATGAAATTATCTCAAATCTCCTGCTAAATCAGTGGTATGTTATAAATAACCTAAGTGAGCTGGGAATAGCGGTCCGCGCAAATATATTTCATTGTGAAAAGGTTTTACATTACATGTTTTCAAAATTAAATGTTTTTACACTCATCTGTTCCTATTCAGGGGATTTAAAACAAAATATTTTGCAATATTTATATGTATTGCTTAAAATACGTCATGATTTAAATGGCAGTGTTAGCCAACAGCCAAAAATATTGGAAATATAGCTTACACATGAATGCCGACGTTTTATTTGTTCACGCCCACACTTCTTTGCTGTCCATCTACAATCTATCCTTTGCCTTAGGTCCTTTAGAGTCATCTACTACTGTTTGATTTATCAAAATATCTGATAGTTATAAATACACGTCTTTAAATCTGCGGTGTGCGCATGTCGAATTTTAACTCTGCATTTTACCTCACAGGTAATGAGAGCCTTAAACTTGCAAACATGGAATTTCGCCAATAACTTTGACTATATTATCTGGAATTTAATAAACATGTTTAGTAAACAAATAAATGTAACTAGATATTGACTACGAAATAAGTACACTACGACTACATACTTAATAATTTTACCAAAGAATTTGAACTGTCTGATATTGAGTTTTCTGCAAGCCAAACAAGCGGGATCGTCACTGGAAGCTTTATCAGTTTCTTTAGAAAACGAGTTGTAGACCTATTAGTCGGCAACAAGATGACATAACATTTTTTATCTGATAGCAGTAGGCTACTGTGTTTTATCAACTTGAATACGAAACATTTACTGTCTCCCCAATAAGGAATAAAATATTTATTCTCGTTTCTAAGTTGTAGGGGCCTAATATTAAATAAATTATATTAAATCAACTTACAAATACTCAAGTCAATTCGTTTATCGAAGTTTCTAATTGCAATAAAAACAGTTATAACCCTCAATAAAATATTTATTCCACATATTTTGCAGTACTGTCCCACATAATGCGATAAATGCAATATTATACATGTTTAACATATTCATACAACAATTTCACAAGCAGGGCAAACTGAAATGAACGTGACAAATAACATTATATCCACATGAGTCAGCAGATTTAATTTTCAAGGAATGCTATGATGTATACAATCTCGCAACTTTATAAATTTTACTACGAAACGTTTGGTATGCTCTGGAATTAGTCGTTTATTTCATTCAATTCATATGCTTACAAATGTTTCAGTCGGTACATACAAAAAGTATTCTGTTAGTGTTAGCGCGACAATGTGTAAGAAGATGGGCGACGGCGCTGGAAATCCAATACGTAGGGTACGAGATCCATGCGCGCTCCTCTCCCGCAGATTAGGTTAGCAGTGTGGCGCCCGCATCAGCAACGATACTGGCACCACGCACGGCGTACTATCACTTCCATTTTGAACCTTCCTTCCTAACACTAGCCTTCCGACGGAGGAAGGTTCAAAGTGGAAGAGGAAGGATGGCGGCAGCACCTTACGGGCGTGTTCTAACACCGAACAATGCTTTAGTAATCCCTCGTGGACATCAAGACTTTAAGCGAAGGCACTATCATTTTATCTTATGCGACGAAAGGGAAAGAGTTGCTCTACAGGTCTATAATATTCAGAATATCGTGAAAAGGATTACTCTTACATAAAAATCAGCGTCAAAAGTCCCGATTTGGTCATTTTCACACTAAAAAAAAATACTTGTTAGGAACGACAACAGTTAATGGCAATATTATAGACCTGTACTAAGATCCTTAAATGCTTTTCGTAGCCTAACCGCGTGACAACATGTTGAATGGTTTTCAAATGAAATCAGGATTGTTAAAGGTCTGCGTGCCTCTTCACGATTCTAGTAGACGGCGCCCTTAAGGGCATTTCGTACCTCAGAGTGATTTCACTTGTATGAATAAGGATTTACATGTGCCAAATTATATTTGGTGTTGCTTAGTTATTTACAGTGTAATGATATTGTTTTCGAACAAAAACTGTTTTCTGCATTTAGAAGACGAGGACGTTGTTAAATAAAGAAAATGTGAAAAAATATTAAGGAGATGAAATTTCAGAGTGTTTTTTATAATGAAAATTCTTCTTTGTGTGGAGTTTTCAGGGTATTTTAAAAACTCTTTTACACATCTCATAGTATTTTGAGCCTCACCTAGATGAACAGAAAAGTTAGTGTTGGTGCTTACACGTAGGTTTGACAGGTATTATTATTGAGTCACATCAAATATAGTTTAACATACAGTATATATATATATGTGTGTGTATGTATATAACATTAAAAGTTTCAAAAAGGCCTTTAAAAAATTTCTTCTCCACAACACCTTCTGTTCCATTGATAAATATTTTAACAACAGTGATATGTAATACAATCAGCACATTTTAGTTATACTTGTCTATATTAGTCATCTGAGGGTGTAATCAGGACGTAATGCTTAGTACATGAACCTATGTCATAATTATTTTGTTTCAAATTAATGCTGTAAATACTATAGCTATGTATGTGACTTTGTATTTAATTTCTCTTCGCTACAAGACATTCCATTTATGAGTTTCAATAGTATTCCTGAGTGTAATCAATGTAAATACTGTAAATATGTATGTGATTCTGTATTTAATTATCATCTCTAACTAATGTTCATGTTTGTATGTAAATTAATTCCCATATGCATATATTTATAATATGTATGATTGTATTGTAATTTGACAACTTCCATATCCCTGGTCACATTGACCAATTGTGGGATTAAAGGAAGGCAAATAAATAAAAAAAAAACACAACAGCTCTCAAGTAGGCCACCTGGTTGGCTTTCGAACTGTGTGCAGAATGTTCGGATTTACATTTTTTTTTTCCAGAGACCAGTAAATGTGTGTCCGCATTGCTTATCTACGAAAAGAAAACATGCTTCAAATTTCTTGTAAATGTGACTTGAGACATCATGCACGTTGGAAACATTAGTTTAAAGCCCTCAAACTTGGCAAAAATCAGCTTTTTCAGATGGTTGTTTGTCAGGATATACATCCAGATCAGTTAAAAATTAAGATCTACAATCATGTATGTCTTTGCTACAGTGAAATGTTTAATAAAATTAGGGTCACTTTTTTTAAGTTCCACAGTAAAAAATTTTATGGCAGGAACACTGCGCACGTTTACAACTTTGGGCTTAGATGTGCTATTACAATACATGTGCCGGCCAGCTTCGCTTGTAGCGCCTCATCATTTTTGCCTTACACACACAAACATACCCTCCACCAGGTGTCTGGCTTAAAACCTTTTATTTTATGCTCCTGCTCATTATGTTTGAGTGAAATTTTAATCTTCAAAGTTATGCATAAATTAACAGTCAGTTTCTCCTTGTTTACAGTGTAAATAAAAAATAATAAAAATCAATTTTCAAGTAAATCTAGGAATGACTATGTGGGGCCTAAGTTTTTTAATGAAATTTCTATGTTGGCTTAACTGAGCATCCCACGGGAGGTAAATGTAATTTAATAGAGTCGTTGGCCACCTTGAAATTTTGATAAATTGTAAGGCCGAAGTGTTAGAAGTGGTTTATTTAAATTTGTTTGCTATATACTTAAATGTAACTTATGGCTGTTATGACGATGGATTATTCTGGAAAGAGGTAATTGTGGCAGAGTTGTAGGTTTAAATAATTTTAACCTGGAAAATCTACAATTTCTCTTTCACCCCAATATCTTTAAGAAAGTCTTGTGAGACCACCTGGCAATAAACTTTTCAGATTGTAAGGACTAAATATCATGTAAGCTGTATGCATATCTAGTTTTATATATGTAGGCTAAATTGCTAATGTCTCCTGTCTCATTTATTCAGTTGCAGACCTAATTAGGAACACAATTCTTTTGTCTGCGGTTTGTAGAAATGTTATATGTAGTAGCTGAAGTTACTAGGTGCGTGTTTAAATGAAATGTTTTCATAGCCAGGCAGCATTTGCAAATAAAATTCTACATGCACTGTCTGATCATAAGTATCCATATCACTCGCTGTGAACATAAATGGGTGCTTAGATATCACTAGGACCATCATTGCAGCTGTAAAAGGAGACATAACTTATGGCTCAAAGTTAGTAAAAGCTACACAATATACGTACTGCTATAGGTAGTTCAGGATAAAGTCAGCACTCAAAAAAGCCCTTCTAAAGTTATATTTTCAGCTACTTCGTATCTTTCCGCTCGTAACGGCTAACTACGGAACATGTCTAACTTCACTGGACCAGTCACTTGATGTTTGCACATGTAAAATAAATTGTGCAGTCAGTATGAATCGTCACAGTCTAATAAAAAAGTTGAATAATTATTTAAAATACAGTTATGTCAATTTCGGTTGATTTAGTTTCTGTATTGTTGTATTTAAATAGGAAACACACGGAACTATATTGCATAATTTCGCTGCCAACCATACAAGCAAGCAGTAAGGGGACTATATGTAAGGTTGAATTACGTGCAGTAACGACTAGTGATTTTTTTCAAAGGTTAAATTTTTAGTGCTCACTTTAACCCTTCAGTGATTTTAAATGTGGTGTAGTTATTGGTTACCATGTTAGAAAGTAAGTTATCCTGTTGGGAACATTGTGCTCCTCCTTATGTAGCTTAAGTCGACAATTTGTGATTTGAATGAAATTGTTGCAATGTACAAGCATGATTAGCATCACCAAGGAAACAAACAAAAGGTAGTACTTAAGGTATTAGTTCAGCTGAATTGCAGTCTTGAGAAGAATTGTACTTTGTTTCACTTGATAAATAACACGTCATATTTTACATTTTTACTTAATTTTTTCCCTAGATTATTAAACCCTACATGTACTTCTAGTCAAGCATACCTTCAATCTATTTATTAGAGTCATTATCTGAGTCTGTTGCAGAGTATGATTTTTAAAATTTGTCAACAACCATAGCAAAGAAACTCTGAAAAACAGCACATATATGTTAATACGTAGTGCAGATTGCAAAATTATGATCACAATACAACTAGAAGAAATGTTTATTTTGAGCAGTTCAGTAAGAACAGCTTGCAATTTCACTCGTCATACACTTTAAGTAAAGTGCATCAATTTTCTTGTATACCTATGAATTATTTGTGATCAACCACTAATTTTTTTTTTTGTGGAAAAAATTACAAAAAATTTGGCATACAAAGGATAGGTGTGCAATGAAATGCTGCTTCACTCCCATCGCAGGGTTTTACAGTGTCAGCACCGTATGTAAAGGCAGTGCTACAATTATTGTAAAATATAATAATAAAACATACAACACACACTTTTATATGGTGCTGACATTCTTATGTATCAAAATGTTGCTTCCCAAAATTTTTTTTGTCGGTGCTAAACAGACATAATGCTGCACTGATAATCTGCAAACCGGTTAATTTGTGCACTGATAATCAGCAGTTTTCTGTAGTGTGCTTGATTTCATGAAGGTAATAAAACTTAATTAAGAGTCCATGAAACAGGTTGACAACTGTAATGCTCATCTTTAGCTCGGAGACAAAGATGAAGACTTTCAGAGAATAACAGGTTCTGATTGTGTGCATACATTTTTTTGGTTATTGTAACACACTTCATGATGCCACCATTACTCTCGAAATTTCGATGTATGTAAATTATTACTTACCATATGAAATCTTGTGTCCACTTAAGTAGCATACTCATTGTTAAAGATCATCATTATGCTAAGCCTATTTGCTCTAGAAATGTACAAATCTGTATCCCTTATGTACCATGTTTGAACATTTTTAGTACTGCAGACTTATTGCATGTAGTAAGTTGTTTTATGCACTGTCGTACAATTTATGTATTGGAATTATAAATTTATGTTACTTCAAATGTGCTGTCTTGAGTATAGTAAGCACATACATAGTATGTCCCCATTATCACTATTATTTCATGTTTCTGTTATATGTATGTGCAATGGGGTGTGATACATTGACAAGTTCAATTGCATGTAAATTCTCCATTGAAATCTATATATAAACCTAACCACACAATAGTTATAAATCCTGTGTCATGTATGTGTATATTCTCTTGTTATATATACATATATATATATATATACACACACACACACTAGCTGTCCCGTTGCGGCTTCGCCCGCGTGTACTATAGAAAAGAGTAACTAACTTTTAGTTACGTGTTAATTGATGGTGATACTATATTCTATATTATACTATATTCACTGTTTATCTTTAAAACATCAAATACAAACAGATTTGTCCAGTCCACTGCGCTAAGCGTACTTTTTTAAATTCATCTTTATTTCTCTAT
>PNEQ01099466.1:0-34186 GCA_003012365.1 Medauroidea extradentata | reverse complement strand
CTATCCCGAAGGGTTCGATAGATATCAATAGTTGATTGGAAACACATTTAACGTCTTTTCAGCCCCTTAAAAGTTGAACTTCGAAAAATCCTTAAATTGGCTAATACGCATTTTTACGAGTGTCCTATTAAAGTAAAAATCACGATGATAGGCCGTCGGGTTCGAGCTCTATCGACGTTTCTTCGGAAACACATTTCACTCCTTTTCACCCCCTTAGAGGTCGAATTTCGAAAAATCCCTTCTTAGTGCTCGCCTACGACCTGAAGGGAACCCCCACAAAAAATTTTACGATACTAGGTCCAGTGGTTTGGGCTGCAGTTTGATATGTCAGTCAGTCAGTCAAATCAGTCACCTTTCATTTTTATATATATAGATATTGCATCACGATTTGAGTTCCAGGGTTTTTTTTTACGTCATTTTACTTACACTTGCTCATTCAGCAAATAAATACACTATTTAACCAAAAAATAAAACTTTTGTTTCTAGTAGGACATTAACTTGCAACAGCGGCAAGCTGACACGGATTTACACCATATGAATTAGAGACAAAGAACAAGTAGAAAATACTCTTCGGTAAAAAAACCACCAGTCCCTTAGTTTACGAGACAAGTCCAAAATATCAGTGAGCGGGAATGTAAGGTTGGTCGCATCACCATGTAATTTTTCTCCTAAACGAATGGCCTGGCTATTTTTTTGCCAGCGAATATTTTCCCCTTAGTTTTGGTTACAGGTTCGTGAGGTGCGATCCGTATCCACGAATTACTTACCTTTTACTTCCACTTCGCTGGGTTTTTTGTTTGCCTTTAATGAAACTTTTGACCTCAGCTAGGACCTTACGACCTTTTACCAAACACTATTTTCATACTTAGTTTTTATATGAGGTCCACATGGGACAGTCCGTATTCTGGAATTAAGTGACAGCTTTTATAATACGAGGTAGCCCTGAGGTTCTTCTATAGAAGTAGGGGTTTCCCGCGCCGTGAAGAGCAAGCTTGCGACAGTCTTGTGGCCACAGGTAGCTGGCCGCGTGTGGGTGGGGGCGGGCCTCCCCGCTCAACAGCTGTCCTTATCATGACACGTCCCGCACTCAGACAACACTGATAACACACGCACATCCTGTTGTTGGCGCCATCGCTAACGAAGCCTCGATTGCGCCAGCCCTACATTATTCGTGCGCCGCCACTGATTCCATTCACATTCATCTTAAATTATCTACAACTAGAGGCTAGAGTATTTCGCGTTTTCATCTGGCAACAGCCTAGACTTCTCAGTTCTATACGTGTACCGGCTGAAGCCGAATATCCATTGGCTTGTAACAGTACAAAAGTGTAGCACCTAATATCTCTACGACTTGTTTCCTTATTTATAACTAGCTTGCAGTCGTCAAATGTGTGTTAAAACCGCTCTCGTCTAATCACAGGAGGAGGAGTGAAGTATTCTTTATTGACGTTCAACCTTACCTAGAATCAATACGCGAAATAATCGTGCCTCTAACGTTAACATCTCGCATTTGCCACAACACTGTTTTTTTTTTTGTTGCGGTAAAGAAATTTTTTGTTTGATTATGAATCGATGTAAAGTATGTTTGTGATAGGAAATTGTTGTTCGAAGTATTTAGTAATAGTAACAAGTATTGTTGCCATTAAAACAGATGGTAAAGTTAGTTTGAATTTTTAAAACAAAAATTACTTTCCTTGCTTTTAAGAAAACAACATTGCTAGAGGTGATTTGTGATAAAGTGAACATTTTTGACAACCGTCTTGTATAGAATAATGATTAAATAATGGTATTACTGTGACCTTACATGTTAACTTTTGAGTACAGTACAACCTACACACGTTGGTTGGCACTGAAGGTGCTTTGTTCTTATTAAAAATATGGCAGGAACCTATTAATTAAATGAAAATAAAAAAAAGTAACTGGGGCTTCAAATTTGCTCATTTTATGTGATTTAGATTTAACTAGCATAAACGTGTAATGCCTAGAAAACTAGAAGCACTCGTACATTTAAACTACAATTCTGCATTTTCGATCTTTTCGTAATTAAAATTAATTGTACCGCCAGTAATGTCATATATAAATGTAAAAAAAATAGTAAGGTAGTGTGGCTACCGTGATCTCTGTCTACGTGTTTTACAGCTGATTAGTTCTGTGTTGTCCCGTTTGTAGGTACAACTGTCATAACTGTAGTGGAGGTCTTACCAAGTGTTTGTTTTTTAATATGAAAATATTACTCTAGTCAGTTGATAGTTTTCTAAAATATATGTATTTCAGAAAAGTAAATACCACAGGAATGTTATTTCTTCCTTATGTTATGTAGTTAGTATTTCCCTCCTGTCTCCATTTTACATACATACACACGCGCGTGATATTGTTAACATAAAAATAACCCCTATTTTCCTTTCTTTCTTGCAATATTTTGCTGTGCCAAATTTTACGTAGAGGTTATTGTAACTAATACGAATAAAGAATATTGAACAAAATACATCTCCAGAAACTCCTCGTTCGCTATGTGTTTGTTGATTCTGTAAAGCATTGTTTATAAATGTATCATAGGCTGCGTCAAGATTGCCCAGATGTGCTGACAACATTTTTTGTTACACTTCAGTATGAATATACACTCTACGAAGTAAACGTACACAGATGGATCATGCAAAAAAAAATGTGTCGAGACATTTCTAGGTCGCTCATAGTTACACAGGGAATTGTTGCTGGCTTGAACGTGTTCGCCTGCGAATGGTAGGACGCAAACCGCCGAGCAGCTTTGTTATGCTGTTCATCGTCTGTTGCAGGCGCTTAGCGTGTCGCATCGTGTTAGATCAGTAGTTGAGACAGTGATTTATCGACGGAAAAGTTCACAGCTGCTTGTGTTTCCAGGGTTTGTGCACGTGTCGCTCCTTCTGTCCGTCTTCGTGCGACTCAGTTGCTTGAATTTACATGACTATTGAGAATATTACTTCTGTGATATTGGACCGCTTGCTGTGGCTCGCCTGTGGACAGATTGCATCTTGTAAACATTTCCCCATTCACCCCATTAATGGAACGGAAAGTTACTGCTCTTGAAAAAAAGGGGTTCTGCAGAAAAGTGTTTCGTGATCATACAAGACTTTCGCAGTGAGTTGCAGCCTCTGCGAATAATAAAGGATAGCAACAAAGGCCCGACTACAATACAGACAACGTTAGGCACGATCTCCGATTTTCTTCTTATTTCTGTACTTCCTGACTATAATGTGTCACCTGACCTGCTTTCTACTAGCACATATTGAAATAATTACACTGTTCGTAGAAAACCAAGCCAAACCTCTTGCTCCAAACATGATAAATATTACAATTATTTCGTGTTAGATACATTAAAAAAAAACAAAGAATTATGTACAGATACACTACTTTTGTGGCCAAGCGCTCGTTGTCAAGGAGTATGTTGTTTTTTGCTTTTCATAGTTGAAAAAGTATATTGGTGATGATATTAACCCAAATTTGAGTATCTTGTAAATCGTAACTGACCACCGACAGAATTACCTTTCTTGGCCACGTCCGTCTTTTAAAGTTTGATTCGAGACGTCAACAACCTTATCCGAGGCTGGATGAAAATAACACTTCTATGCAGTAGACAACAAGGAAATGTCAATTTCGACATCAACATGTTACATGGCCTGTATTGTGGTTGTCATCTTCGTGGAGAGAAATGCAGTGCTCGTGTCTTGAACATATTTCTAACATTGTTGACAAACGTATTAACTCATGTCATATGTCATTCAGAATCCGAATGGAAGCAGTAACACATTTACTTTTACTGCGAATGCTGCGAACAAAAAAAAACTACGCAGGTGTTATTTTGGCTACGGATGCAGTCACTTTATTATAAGAGTTTTTTTTATAGTAGTAGTAGTAGTATGTTGCTGTTTGTGGCACTATTTCAAATTATAATCGTTTAACAGCAAATTCTCGCATTCCGTTTAATTTATTTATAGTTTTACGTGAACCTGAACGATATTATTCTTATTAGTATTATGGCGTACGATTAGTTATTTCAGAATATAAACGGTATTGTGGAGAAATGCTACTGGTTTAGTACAGAGTATTGAAGCTGCATGACGAAATAAATTGCGAACGGAGCTAATAGGTACCGGAATCTTTGGTATGATATTTGTTACCTATCAAGTATTTATCAATACATATATCGAAATATGTGGAACGGAAATGTATTATGAGGCAGCTAGGCTAATATTTTTGTTGTAATTGATTGTGGATTAAGGACGCTCTTCAGCTAGCTGTATTTTTCATGTCCGGGGTCAAGAGTGCTAAGGGCGACCCTGGTAATCATAGCTGATACAACATAGTCTTTATGCTCCAAGCAATGAATTGACGTGCACAATTTCCGTAGTCGGCTCGCCCCTTTTAACTTTCAGATGTTCCCGAATAATGTTATATAATAGTTAGATAATACTTCTGCACATCGTATGATATTTGTAATGTCCTGTAGTGAAAGTAGCTTTGAAAGATTCTTAAAAAAGGTGTTATGGAGGATTGTGGACACGCACCATTATAGTACTTTGTCGTCTCAGAAAATCAAGACTAAAACAAAAAAACAACAAAGGAAAATTCCTAGATGAGTTGTGTTAAATCGCAGTAAATTTAAATAAACAAAAAATTAAAAAGTTCAGAACAAAGTAAGCGACAAACTAAAGATATGTGAGAATACTCAGGGTACCACGGGTACCACAGTTACAACTGCACAGGCGATAAGCAAGATGAAGACAATATTACAAACAAAACGGGATGACCAACAGTGACGTCGTAGACACAAGACTAGACCAAACAATGGTGAAAAAACAGAAGACGCTAATGATTTTCTCTGGCGAGCTAGTCGCGACGTTTCGGGAATTGACACGTGCTTCTGTTTTCAGGGAGAATGAAAGTTTTTTTGTAATGTCCCATTTGATATTTGGCTTCTGTGTCAGGGGTGGGGGTTGGTGATTCAGCAGTTATCACCGGATGCGTGTCTGCAACAGGTATATACCTGTTTTATTTTACTTTCCAATCCCAAGCGAGGAGTTACAAACAATCTCTTTTTTCGCGATTACAACGCCATCGAACGACTTAAAAATACTGTGCTTAAGTAAACCTAAATATGTTTAGCGTATAATTAAATCCTGCAATAAAAATGGAGGTTCCTACTTACAATTCCACACTGACCATTCTCACATTTTCGTTCATCGGTTGGCCTCCTTCCCATGGCACATATTTTTTTGAAAAGTTTTTGGATTCGATGGGTCCTTGTTGCTTTGCGTTATTCCACTGTCTCCATTAAAAATAACCAAAGGTATATAAATACAAATTTCTATCCTTCCTCCACTTTTTAATATGAACATTGTCGTATGCTAATAACTGACGTTCCTACGTTTTGGGGCTTTTAAAATAAACCCACGACAATGCAGTAAAGATGTTTATTAGCTGTCAATGGTTATTGGGAGGGTCTTTAAAGTAGTGCTTACTTCCTAGTGAACGGCCTGGCTTCGCTGGTATTTACTCACAACCTCATTGACTGGTTTCCTCGTTGCAACATCTGCCAGTCAGCTGCACACTTCCGCAGTTGGCTTCACTTCACTTTACGTGTCGCTTGGCTAGCTCACGTCTTGCACTGGAATTTTCGCCAAGATCATGTCGTCACTATTCTTGCACGTACGACCTGCGTCCCGGGCCTTGAAAAATAAGTACTTTCATTAAAAATTTGGTACTAAATTATCAAAAAAATTTATAATGCTACACATAAATTATCATTATAAAGTTCACCAAAAAATTGTTTGAAACATGCAAATAGAGAATTTTTTGTATATTTACAAACAATTTGGTGGAAACCTTGCAACATATATACGTAGTACCAACTGAACTGATTTTTTTATATACGTCAGCAATGGCGTCCAAAAAAAAATTCATTTTAGTTGGTCTTACACTCCAGATACAAAACTTATTATAAGATCACAATACTACGTAATGTCACTAAACTATTTTGCCAATCAAGTTTCCAGTATGTATGTATATAGTAAAAGTTCGAGAGCCGAGCAAAGTGACGCAATGGTACCACGTTGTATTAGCATTCGGGAAAACCCTGGTTAGATTCCCTTATACGGACATCCTGATTTCAGTTTTCTGTTGCTTCTAGAAATCGCTCCAGACGAATGCTGCGATGTTTCCTAAACGAAAGCTGTGGCCGATTCCTTTCCCTGTCCCTATCGTTGTATAAAATTGCGTGTAACCATCTGTAAATATCCCAATAAAAAATTAAATAACAGTTACTATAACCTAAAATCATATCCGCGATTGTAAATTACGTTTAAAGAGCTTTATATTTAGCTTAATAGGTCCCTGTTATGACTAATGCCGTTTTATATTTCAAGTGTTAGTGGGATGATTTGCTATTTTCGTTATATCGTAACACAAATCATAAAATAAATTCTGGTGGCGGTTTTTGCAACTGGCTATTGCACATCGTTAATTCGTTTCATGTACAAAGCCGAAACTTACAGTCATCGCATCAAGGTGCAAGGTTGTGTTAATGACGTCAGTAATTTTTTGCTTCACTGTAGTATTTTATGCTTTGATATAGTATGCGTGTTATATTGATGTTGTAGTAGTCTGGATGTTAAACACTGCCATATTTAAGAGTTGTATAGATTCGTACAGTTTTGAAAACTTGTATGAAATTCAGCGTCAGCCTATGGGTTGTAGCAAGGTAGGAGCTGCAGATTCTCAAAATTGTGCACTTAGTGCGTCCACGTGCCGTAGACCATGGAACATCTATAGGTTACTTTACTCTTTACTGAGCACTCAGTGATAAGCTGTACCTACAGACAAATGTGTCAGTAGCAATTATCATAGTGTTCACTAACACGCAACGATTCTCACGACAGTTCTCGACAACTTCGCCTCTATCTGGCAACACTCGCAGGGTCTTACTGTTGTCACGTTTATACTGTATGATTCTTGTGGACTGTCAAAGGGGATTAATTTGTCCGCTATATCTTCATATTTATAGATCGTACCTCACACTGTTTCTTAAACTCTGAACACGAAAAATAATTAATGCCTCTTTCAGAAATTAACCTTAGGTCACAATTTTCTTCAAAAATCTTCTGCGGAGCGAAATGTTTTTTTTTTTTTGCAAGACCGTAATATTTACGTGTTCCAAGGTGTGCGGTGCCAAGCCATGACTATACTCAACACTGAGTTGTCTGTGGAACGTTAGACGGGTAGGGCCAGGTTATGCTCCACAGCCAGTATCGTGCAATAGGCAACGTATTGTCCAGTAATACACCTCGGTACTCACAGCACATGTTGATTGGATATGGCAGGTAGGCACATTGAGTCCACGTGTTCAAAGTGTATAGTTGGAGTTTATATTGCATGCCTTGGAACACAATCACCATACGCCGCTGCTTGTGACCTATAATAATTATAATAATATAGTATGAGGCGTACGTTAGCCAGGAAATATCACCGTGGATGCAGACTTACTATAGGCTGTTCACTATAAGCTGAGCACTCAGCAGAACTTGTAATTAATTAAAAATATGTTTTATTGGACCAGCAGATGTTAACTTTTGAGAGAGGTGAAAAGTTTACACTGGTTTTTAGTTACATGGAAATTTTCAGATTAATAATAGTTAAGACTGCTGCAAAACGGCTGAAAAAAACTTTATGTAATGCTCACTTTATCGTAAAAGGCCTATACTGGACGCCCTGAAGGATGGAGCGGAATGAGGACCTACAATGGAGAGGCACTGTAATGAGATAAATGAGACGGGCGGGGGAAACGGGAGATACCCGAACATCAGCATCATCTGGCACGATTCCCACATACGAAAATCCAGGTACCGACCCCGCCGGGAGTCGAACCAGGATCACCTTGGTGGGAGAGGATTGCGCTAACACTGCGGTAACCGCGACCCGCTTGTGACCGATGACATTTACTTTATTATCATAAGAAATGTTCGTGTAAATCGTGTTCGCTGTCTAGTGACAAGGACTCGGGCGGTGTTTATTTATTCGGGAGGTGTATAAATCAGGTTTGCGAAGTGTTCTAGGAAAAACTGAGGTGATCATTGGTTTGGTAGGTGTTCCTTTTGTCCTTGACCACTAGCCGGGTAATATCCGGCTGAGAATGTTGTTTCGCGAGACGGACTTGGGTGGACTGTACACAGAAGCTAGGGGCATGTGAAAACAGCTAGTCTTCGGGAGGACTTTTATCTGGATGTTGTGTGGAGTTGTGGTACAAAGCTCGTTATACAGTGAAGCTGATGAACTAGTGTCTTTAGCGTTGGTGAGGGGTGATACGAAGTGAGTATGGAGCGGTGCCGGGATGAAAGGGTGGGGAAATGGGAGATTCCAGAGAAAACCCGCCGACCAACTGCATCATCCGGCATGATTCCCACATACGAAAATCCGGTGTCTGACCCTTCCGGGAATCGAACCCGTATCGCCTTGGTGGGAGTCCACCGCGGCGCCTTCTACAGTGAAACGGAAGCGTAAAAGAAAGTGGATGCGTAACACGCAAACTGATAGAGCACACGTAGCCAAACAAATTTTGTGTTCTACAATGCAAGAAGATGCATGCATAAAAATATGGACTTGCAACCTATGAAACTAAAAAGTATTTCTCATGTAATTTTCCGACATTAGTGAAAAATTTAACATTCATAGTATGTTAAGGTACCGTTACAAGTAGTGGCAAAAATTTACATGTGGGCAATTCTGAGCTCTTTGAAATAGATGTCTTATAATTAGAAATAGAGTTTAATAAAGTTATTGATTTACTAGCTCACAGAACTTACAGAAATGCATAAAACAGCAAACAACCATAACTTTCACATCACCATTATTTTGCACGTAATTACTACTGTGCCACATAGAAACGTTTATTAACCTTGATAATTAAATAACTGTGTTTACCATTGATCAAAGACTAAAAAAACATAATAAAAGTTCAGTCATATACCCAATTAACAGTCTTTCAAATAGTGACAATGTACAACATTAACAGTCCGAAGTGGTGATGGCTCACTATGTGCTGCGCAGCACCCCGAGTGCATCACTGTCTTCACTCCTGAGGTCTTCGGTTCTACTCTCGTCGCGCATCTCCTTGTTGTCCATCGACTACAGCACCAGTCCTCTTGTTTCGCCCAATACTGCTCCGAAGGTATGTGCCTGCAGCATCACAGTAGACTCTGACGTCACCAAGATGTCTTCACCAGTCTCTTTCCACAAGTGTAGCACCTTCTTCTAGCACGATCAATACTGAACTCTTTCAAATCTGTTGGTTTGGGGCTTATATACCCTGGCTAAACTCCAGGGATTCACCGAATCACAGGGGTCTAAAAATAGTCATTACATCACGCTTCGGACGTGACTTGAGCCTCGTAGGCCGGTCTCGTAGGGTTAGGGCACAGTTGAAACAGGTCTCTATGACGTAGCTCTTCGGAATTCCCATAATGAGGCAGCCCGACTTGTGAGACATGGGCTAGTCTATAAGGTGTTTCGACACAGCTTCCTGCCACCCAGCCCTTAGATGCCAGGATGCAACAGTACTTCGCAAGAAGTGTTTCGTAGTTTTTTTAGTCACAAATAATAATTGTAAATACAGTGCTCGAAGGGGAATTTATTAACCGTGAAAAGTTGTGCAAAAATGTTGTATACAAAAATTTTGGGGTGCCAGTGCACAGTAGTTTTTTTAGAATTATTTTTTTAAGATTCTAAAATCGAACAGGTATAGTAAAACCCTCCCCCAGATTTGGCATGTCACTTTTTTGTGCTGTTTGTCGACTTAAAGAAAAAATAGGCTATATAGTGATATATGTTTTAGAAATCTGCTCCCTTATAGGATTTAAAAGTAATATTCACAAAAAAAAGCGATAAATAGGTATCCGTGGCCTTAACGGCACGGCCTATATGGAATTTCATGTTACACGAGTGAGTGAACACTTAAGATCGACGATAACACGTACATCAAATGCCTCGTCGCCTCTACGCACCAAGCAACGAACTAGTGTACAAAGCATTTCGTCGAACCAGTGATCGTTAGCGACCCTGATTATCCGTGGAAAAGTTGAGTTTGATAAATTCTCCAATCATACAAGGCGCAGACTGATACTTTTTTTTATTGCATACTATCGCGCCAGGAAAGCGTTACCGACCACCCATATTTATGTGATTTCCCATCGTCTGGGTGTAACTTGTTCTATATCTCCTGAAAGTTTGTAACCGCTGTACTGATACGTCATAGTGATCGTATACCATAACCGGGAGTGACACGTTCGGTGAATTTGTCACATTTTTATACTATTTTTGTTTTCCGTAACTGTCGACTGTGAGTAAATATTGATGTAGTGTTAAGTGGACATATATTATTAGGAATTTATCGAAAGTAAATTTATCTATTCGGGGCAACTATTTAAAAAAAAATGTATGTATTTCTGTAATGTTACAAATTTACTGCACATGTCCAAATTTCACCCCCGCTTAAAATAATTTGTTATCTATAAGTAAATTGATTGAACTGCTGCAAGTGAGTTTTGTATACTGGGTGATTAGGGCAGAGTGTGTAAATTTTGCGTGTTGATAGCTTATGAAAAAGTGTAAAATATGTTTTCAGTTTTTACTTAAGTGAATTATAGTGGGAGCAATACTACTCTGAGAATCGACTTGATAATATTATTTCCTTTAATATAGTAGAAAACTAACTTGGTCTTTCATTGTTTTGACACTATTCGGAGTGTTGTCGCATAATGTCAGTTTGTATTTTACTTTATGTTTAAATAAATTACATTTACGGTATATTTTCAGAGTAGCATTACTCCAACTATAATTCACTTCACGGTAAAAACTGAAAACACGTGTTCGACTTAATTTTCCATGGGCTATCAACGCGCGAAATTGACACGCTCCATCCTGATTAATCCTGTATATCCGGTTAGTAAATTTTTAGTGCAATTTTTAGTGCAATTTTTAGTGCGGCAGTCAAAAATATAGTTTTCAGCTTTGATGGAAGGTTTCGAAATGATGTTTAACCTGCGTGGTTTCTTAACCACAGAAGAAACGGTTTTGTGATGGCTACAAAATATTTTGTCTATACGAACATCACCAAATATTTGTAGTGGTTACAAAATGTTTGTAGTTACTGCAAATCTTTACTGGGAACAGCACCACACAAAAATTGGTGAGGGCCATAATTACAAAGTATTTTGGGGGTGGCCAAGTTTTTTTTACTTTGACAGTGACATACCACTCTCGTCTAAAATGTAGAGGATAGTAAAAACATAAAATTTAGTAACCAGTAATGACATAAAGTGTTACTTAAGGAGGCGTGTTAGATAATTTTATTGTATATTCAGTTTTTTAGCCATAACATTTATTCAAATTGGGTTATCAAAAATTTCTCGTCGACATAGCTTAGGACATATTCTTGGTAAATTGCTTTCCGTGAATAATTATTAAGAGTCCCGAAATTTCGCTGATTCAACTGAGGAGTGGTTGGATTTCTAAGACATGCACATGTTGGAAACTTTTTCGATCGGATCATTGTTTATTAAATGTGACCTTGAGGACTCCGAAGCAATGGCGGACATGCATAAAAACACTCATGGACTCCCGCGATACATCGTCAAATGTTCAACTGTCCACTCGCTGGAGCAGCAGCCAATGTGCAAGTAGTTGAGGACATAGTGTACACAGGACTGTGGAGTCCAGCCTGCTGGTCGTTGAACCGCGAAATTTCAGGGTCTCTAATAATAATGTAATATTTCATTAATTTGTCATGCAAAATAATTGCAAGAGAGTTATAGGTTGACGTTCAGGAATTCTCTCGCAGTAATTCTGCATGGCAAATTAATAAAAGATTCTGAAAAGTAGTTTACCAAGAATATATCCTATGCTTTGTCGAAGAGACAATTTTTATAATACAATTAGAAAGTATTTTGATTCCTAATCTGAAAATACAATAACATTGTCTAACACTCATCAACAGAATTTTTCAAGTTTGAAAAAGGCTTACATTTTTCTATACTTTTTTGTGAGACCGAACTCAGTAAATTAGTTTATTTCCAATGACGGTTACACAGATCAAAACAGTGAATATATGTAAATAAACAATACGTTATCTGAAAATAACTGCTAACATAATATTCTCTATTTCCTACTTAGCTTTATTTTTTAAATAATTATCAGAACATTTATGTTATGGATATATTGAATTAAAAAACACAATTTTAAGGAAACTTGCCTCTTAACAAACCCAGATACGTGAGTCACTAAATTAATGATATTCAGCTCATTAGTTGAAAATTTGCAGACTTGTATTTATATAGTCTGCTTGGTTAGTACAAACCAACCAATTGTTAGCGACTCGAGGTCCTGGCTCTAATAAGAAGGGTTTCTCAGACAAGTCCCGAGCTTGCGCACAGAGCACATGTAGGAGTCTTATCTTTCCCGAGACGAGCATCTCATTCGCTTGCGTGGACTTGGAGCGGAATTCTGTCTAATCTGTTCAACTGCATCTTCAGGAAACGTGTGATTTGCGACGATTTCTTGATATGGCTCAAAGAACATCCAGTTTTAACAAATTCCTTGTCCATCCTTGCGACAGTGGACGCAGTATTTCCTTTGAACTAGGGTAACCCTACTGCTTCTCTGAACTGAACCAATTGAGCTCGTCTTGGAGCTTTTACTTGATAAATTAAATTTAGTGTCTTTGGCTTAGCTAGAAAATTGCAAATAACTTCTCTCGTCCTGTGAATATATGTAGAATCAATACTGCACTGTAACTTTTCCAATCTCCTAGAATCAGTTGCTGTAATTGAGTTCCATATTACTGAACAGTATTCTAATTTTGATCGTAATAAAGCATAATACAAACTACAAACATAGCAACGAGTCACACACACACATGTGTATATATATGTGTGTATGTGTGTGTATATATATATATATATATATATATATATATATATATATATATATATATATATATATATTACACACGCACACACATACATAATACAACCTACAAATATGCAGAGTGGAATGTAAATGGTGGAGTAGCTCGTAGGTACAGTTAGCCAGACCTAAATCACTAACAATAAATATAGGCTAGTAATCAAATCACCCCTCTCTTGTCTGTTATAGGGCCGTACAACTACCGTGGTGGTTGTGTTGTTGAACATTGGATGGGACAATAAATCAGTATCTAGTGCAAATGGGAAAATAACCTTCTGGATTCAGTTCATATGCATGCTAATACAAATGCATGGAGAAACTTGTGACCATCCGATCCCATAAGTTGGAAACACTGAGCCGCCTCCTATATTATGTTTGTATTTTTATACTGTACGCCTGTAGCAACCTATCTCAGTGAATAAAGAACCGAAATGTCGCAAGGACAGAGATGTCCTACGTGTGCCAAAACGCTCAGACACACTGTTTTTCGATACAAGCACTCGAAGTCGGAGCATTATGACAATGCCGACAGGTAGGCAACCATTGCAGCACGTGCATGGTGACATTCTTCAGAGGACCACTACCCACTAGCGATTTGCAACCATGCACACGTATCAAAATGCTTATGAATTGAATCCGGTATGTCAGTGTTCCATTCGTAGTAGTTGATTTATCGCCACTTCACGCGTCTACCAACACAACCTTCATGGTAGTTGTACGTGTACTCACTATTGACAATGGAGGGGTGGTTGCTATATTCATTGTCCTTGATTTACGTATTGGCTTCCTATACTCATGAGCTTTTTCGCCATTTGCATTTCACCACGTATGTACGCTATGTGTGTAAATATATTATATGTGTGTATGAGTAAAACATATTACAAGGTTGTTAAGGTTCAGCAAGTTGAAAGGAAAGTTGGAAATTTTGTTTGAAGTGATTCTGCCAGACAAAGCTTTGTCGTAATATTCAAATGAACGTTAGGGTGATGTCGTTGATGACGAAACGTTAAGCCCGACCTACCTTGCTTTCCTTATCGTTATAAAAGGCGCTTCCTGGCCTGACCTCTTGCACGACGCTCGTTAAGACGTGACTACCTTGACAAGTTGACTTCGTCGACGTCCTTAGCGACGACATTGCCTCGTTGGGATGCTCTCGAGTGGCCCAGTTGCATGCGCCTCTCGGACGGAAATGCCCGTTTTTCCTCCTTTCACTTGGCTCTAGCTGCTCCAGCCAGCCAGGCGTGTTACGTCACTTCTCAGTTGTCTTGACGTCAAGTCCCCACAGCATCTTTCAGTTTCAGTTACTTCACCTTACCGCTTACATAACCGCGCCTCTGCTGTCAGTCGGGCTTTCCTTGGTCGCTTCACTAGTGTTCTTCTGCCCCACCTAACTGGAATGAAGATTGTGAGGAGAGAAGATAGAGAGAAAGTGGATCGCGGAAACCTCTGATACCAACATGGTCTCCAAAATTATGTAGCGTGTCGTATCTCATACAATTGGGCGACACTATTAAACACGACGCAACTCTCTTTTCCCAGACTAATCAGAGACGTTCAGATATGCCAGCAATCTCATTGGTCCAGTCAAATCGGGCTACACTGCTAACGAAAGAAAAACGTCGGAAATGGACAGATTTCCTCACGATGATTAACTCTGCATATTGTGAGTAGGGCCTACAAAACGTTATTTATCGCGAGAAAACAAGCGTGCTCAATTGTTCCCATTTTACTGAGCCACTGTGAGTTCTGGCTAAATATTATCAATAGAGATAATGATATACTGCGAAAATTTTTGCTGCCAATATACCCTTGAAAACACCGTAGTTT
Source organism: Medauroidea extradentata (assembly GCA_003012365.1). NCBI lineage: Eukaryota > Metazoa > Arthropoda > Insecta > Phasmatodea > Phasmatidae > Medauroidea > Medauroidea extradentata. The sequence continues at coordinate 19,372 of PNEQ01099466.1, read as the reverse complement.
CTCGCAACATGTACGATTGGACGATACACGACTGACACAAATAGCTGTCTACAGACCAATAACAGGCATCAAATATTACAATAGCGGGATTCTTATTGGCTCAGTCAAATAGGGTATTAGCTCCACGTACAGTGGAAAAGCCAGTGAGCTTGTGATAAGCAGAACGTACGTTGAAAAACATCAAACAGTCAAGTTTTCTCGCGACAAATCATCTTTAAGTATCAAGTAATATTCGCGCAGTCATTAGATACAGTGGAAAATCGCGAAGATATTTGATGTCGAAATATTTCCAAAAATACAATAGTTACAGATGATTGTTTATCGCGATTGCCGGCTTTCGCTTGTACTTGGAGCTGTTACCCTATTTGACTTAACCAATAAGAATCTCACTATTGGAATATTTGATGCTTGTTATTGATTTGCAGACAACTCCGTTGTCAGACGTATATCACCCAATCGTATGTGTTGGAAGAAACTGCAACGTTTTCATTTATATGTTGGCCCAAAAAATTTTCGCAATCTACCATCATCTCCAACTACAGTATGTTGCGCCCTATGAGATTCGGCAGCAAATGTACGACTCATTATTGGCGTACTTTACTTCTCATAGGCGCAGTCAAATTAAGATGCTCGAATGATTATTGTTGTCGGGCATGTGCAAACTGTACTGAAACATGAACAGCTAATCCGCGTTAGATCTCCTATGACGTAGCATTTTGGGAAGTATTTAGGCGCCTGAAATTTTCGAGTTTTTCCGCCCTTTCTCTAGTAATGAGTGGTAGCAGATATCCCGTTAAATTAAAAAAAAAGTTACCAGTTAATTTTGTAGCGAATTCAACGAAAAAAAAAATTTGGTGGCCACCAGATTAACCTTATGCTAATAACAAAACTTTAATTTCGTAGAAGGTCTTGTATTCATTCTCTGATAACATTGTTATTTATGTACTGAGTCTTTGAGTTTAGAATATAGGTACGTACTTAAGGCGGCCGCCTACCTCACGCTTCAAATGCGTTGTTCGTAAACAGGTTTTTTCTACGAAACAATTCCACGAGTGCCCATTGTGCCAATATACGAAAAGGAAACACACTTCAGACGAGGTCGGAACCTTGTTGTTAAGACACTATGCTCATTAAAACAATGTTTCTCAGTCCTTTAACACAGCTAAAACGGCTTTTTCAAAGTGCCGTACTTCAAAATGTACTAACCGGATGTGTATGAAACTCAGGTTGCGATGTGCATTGAACTTGGCTATAGACTTTCCACCAATAATATTGTATGGTTACCGCTTGTAGTCCCATAGTAAAACGGTTCGGCGGGAACCTGCACGCTATTTCAGAGCTTGGCTCGTTGAGGCGATGCGGCAATTGATGTGCGTTTCAAGGTCGCCACTATGTGTTTGTCATTTCTGAGCAGCCTCTAACGCGCAGGTAGGCGGCGTCCTTAAGGCATTTTTTTTCTGCAAAGGATAGTACTATAGTCTTGCCGGCATAGCAACAAACTTGGCCCCGCCTACAGCAGTGAGAGAGAGAGAGAGAGAGAGCATGTCGCGTGAAGTAACAAGCCGGCAACAACTTGGCAGCAGGCGGAAGGACAGTTAAGTGCGACGTTGTCACGTTTAGCAGTAACGCTCCGTACAGTGTCTTGTCTGGGAGGCAGTGTGATAATGTGCAATGAGCAATGACCTAACGTACTAGGTGGAAAACGGGAGTTTTGCGGCCGCAAAGCCGAGGATTGGTAACTCGTGAACTTGAGTACTTCAGAGCATGAAAGTGAACTCGTTTCTCATGCAGTGAATAGAACAATAGCAGTGCTTGGAATTGAAAGGATGGTATTAATACAAATAAAAAAAAAAGAATGCTATCATAACACACGAAGTTTTATTTTTAGACGATTCTTGCAATGCGGGGCAAGTTACAACCTAAAATAAGTATTTTTGACGTGCGTCATTGCAGCAATTGGCATGTCACAGAGAACCAGAGAATACGCACAGACTTTGCATCTGGCAAACATAAGTAAACGCTTGCAATTTCGCAAGGAATTCTGTCATTGAGTTACAATAAACAAAATAAGTAAAAAGTTCAACACAAACAAGTACCCAGGCACCAGAAAACTAACCAAGTTGCGAGTGTCACATACATGTTCTGCTAGTTTAGATTTTCCAGCTTACCCGTCTTTACATGTTTACCTTCGTAACCATGCTTTTGTATGGCTGCAAAGGTAGCTTTCCAGACTAACCATTACTCCTCTGCGGCGCTTAAACAGTAGGCAAGGAATATACAAAGAGAAACAGGTTTGCTACATCAACTACAATTATGTACTTTTGTGACTGGCGAAACAAACGTGTGTATTTGATTCAACAATGTGTTTGCTGAACAACTCGCCAACATTAGTATTTTTGTTCTAACAAATCTCTATTTGCGTAGACTAAACCCTCTTTTTGAGAAAACGTAATCGACAGGCAACTTAATATTTTGGTTGATTTAACTTTTACACGCAAGTTTTTGCCACATACCCATACTATAAACCTGTATACGGTTGACTGGACCAGTCATATTTCTCTGTGTAGATATCTTTAGCTGACGTTTCTTAGCTAGGCGTTTACGTTTTAGGGGAGGGGAGGGAAGATGCATAGTGTGAACTGCGACAGCAACCACATATCATGTAGTCGGGATAATGTGTAAAGGGGCTAGAGAAGGCTATTATACATCCTGTTTGGAAGGATTATCAGTATTTGTATACTCTGTATAATTTTCTTGGTGGAATGGAAACATCAGATTATTACATTGATTGAAATGTGTACTTTTTAAGTATGATTGTCTTACTAACTATTCATGGTCGCGACGGCATACTGTAGAAAGGAGCAGCGATAGTGTTGATAAATTTATGTGATTTATTCGCTGTCAGAAGTGTTTACGATGTCGTTCGCTTACCAAATAACATAGTATGTCATTATTAATAGTGACGGCACGGCAAGTTAAGATCCTTACACAGCGCGCGCACTAAGTAAGGAGGTAGTCGAACAACATCGCGTTGTGTGCGGTTATTGTAAACCGATACTTTCATAATTCTACACCACAGATAAACACTGCTGAGCTTTTGGAGGCAATACAATTGTCAACAAATACGTGCTATATCACATTAGCTTGTGTTTCTTTTTAAGAACATAATTATTGGACATGATTATAGCTGCACTCTCCTGGGTTGCTTAAAAAATATAAAAAGGCGGAATCGTTTTAAATATTCGTAAATAATTTATTCTAGTTAGGAAGCATGTTAGTAAAAATGTTTCTTACGTCCTCGTTGCTTGAAATACAGTGATTTTGAGGGTATAATTGCTTGATTGTTTGGCAAAATATATTTCGACTTAAGATAACTAAAACAATTTATTTCGAGTTTATCTTTTGTATATGTGACTCGATTAATTTTATTTGAGGCCTGAAAGGCATTACCAAATTCGAGTTCGATGTGTGATCATTCAAAATTTGAAATTAAATTTTTTGTTCGTGTGAAGATAACAATATAACTGTAAGAGTGAAGGATCGTGTTTTTTGCATTTATGTTTGTTGTGATACGAAATAATAGTAACAAAAGTTTGGCTGCGTCAGTTAAAAATAAAGGGAACTGTGGGAATCCGAAAAACGAAAAGTTGAATTAAACTAATACACTTGGCAACTACTCAGAATATATTGGCTCACCATTTCTCGGTCGGAACAATGTGGAAAACAAATTTCTTACAAACTATAAATGTGGTTCGCACGTATCTCCATTTAAATTTTTTAATGACTCAATATTTCCAAACTGCTAGGATTTCGAGCATTGCCGTCGTTGGACCAATAGTCAGATTATAGGTTTGCCGAAAAAAAAAAAAGAACATGAATATTTTTTTTTTCAGATAAGATAATTTTAATAGCGTTACATTGACGTCAGTAAACATATAATCTCCACTAAACCTATCAAAATCGCTATCGACTTAAAATACACCCTCAAGGAGGTCGACTGCCCAAGCCGCCGAACTGCTTGCAGAACTTCGGTAGTTACAGTTTTTCGAGAACTACTCAGCATGCGTAAGTAATGTCTGCTTAGTAACAGCATCCAAAAAGCTTTGAACGTGTATGGCTATTTCAACTTTTCCATTTATGTCTAGTTTATTTTCACGCTTGTGAAAATTGCGAACGTGTTTCTCTGTGTCTCTTTTTAGGTATGAGCAGTTTGGCGCGGAATCTTTTAAAAAATGTAGGCGTGTACTGTACAACTTTGCTTGTAATATTTCGTCACAAATGTAAGGCTCATCATAAGACGCTTAACGGCTGATTAGGCGCTTATGAAAATTCATCCGCTGTAGTTGTGTAGGTTGTCTTAGTCACGTGACCGACCAGGTTTTGTTGATTGCCAAGATTTGATAAACCGCCTGCAATGCCAGTCAAGGTTTTAAAAGCCTACATATTGTCCACAAGATAAATGTGTTGCTAAATTCTGCATCCACAGTGCATTCTTTACACGTATTACATTTATATTCAAATATTAGTTTTGGTACTCGACCGATAGGCCATCTTTGAAATTTCGAACAGGGGTAAAGTTACTTTGGGTAAAATTCCAAGCTCCCAAAACTAGAAATTTTGGCTGACCTATCCTACCCTCGTGAATTTCCATAAGCGCCTATAGAGACGAGTTGTCTGCGAGAAAACTGCCACGCCAGTCCAACGACTTGCGTCTAGAGGCTATAGTGGGCGTACTGCCTCGACCTTAAGCGACGGAGCAGTAAGGTCGACCTTGAAGAGCGCATCAAATGCCGCGTCGCCTCAACGAGCCAAGAGCTGAACTAGCGTGCAAGCTTCCCGCCGAACGGTTTTTACTATGGGACACTAAGCGGTGACCATATAATTTTATTGGTGGAAAGTCTGCAGCTCAGTTCAGTGCTGGTCGCAGTCTGAGTTTCATATAGATCCGGTTAGTACATTTTGAAGTACGGAAGTCTGAAAAGGCCGTTTTTAGCCATGTTGGAGGGCTTAGAAACAGTGTTTTTAATGAGCGTGGCTTCTTAACAATGTGGTTCCGACCTTGTCTGAAGTTTGTTTTCTTTTTGTACGTTGGCACAATGGGCACACGTGGAATATTTTCGTAGAAAATCCTGTTTACGAACACACTACAAAGCATTTGAAGCGTGAGTTAGGCGGCCGCCTTAAGGGCGCGACCTCAGCAATTTTCATCACCATGGTTTTATTTTACATTTGTACCAGATATTATTTTTTTGTTATTTTAGACACAGAATATGAAAATTTGGCTTTTATGAATTTTTTTATCCCTCACAGTTTTCGCTTGATGGCTTGTTAAAGTCAAAATTTGCATGTTTCCGTTTTAAAGACTACAGTAAAACCAACTGACATACCAAACTGAAATAATTCATAGAGGATAAAGACGTCGCAGGCTACAATGTCACGTCCATAAATACAAAGGATATTTTTTTGCATTTCAATAAAAATGCTGAAACAATAAAAATTTTAAAAATTCAATATTTTTTAAATACAAAAATATTTTATTTTGTGGTTAAACATAGCTGAATTTGTAGCCTACAGCATTGTTATTCACTAAGAATTTTTTTCAGTTTGGTAAGTGAGTTGTTTTAGTGACGTCCTTAAAACGGAAACATGCAAATTTTGGCCTTTAACGAACCATTACGCAAAAACTATGCGAATTAAAAAAAAATAATTATGAGGAAAATTTGGTCACATTTTGTGTCTAAAACAAGAACTAAATAACCGGTACAAATATAAAAATAAAAACACGGTGATGAAAATTGTGGCAGACCGCTTGCCACATGTTCGGTGCTGTGTTGTGCCGTGCGTATTCTGTTTTACACGAAACCGCTGAATTAGTTATTACATTTATCTACGGAAAAAACACACACGCTTGAAACTACGCTTCTATAATTTTAATTAATAGTTCAGCACGCCTTAAAGGAATATGGTTTTCGGGCCTCTCAATATAGCTGTGTTGTAACTTCGAAAATATCACCTGTACTGGCTGTTTCCACACGCCAAACGCGGAAATGTGACACCTGTACACACTTCTCTTAACACCCTTACACTGGCCGTCGTTGGTGGTGAGAGGGATATGTCGACACCTTGGAAGCTTGAGATGGGTAAGGGGCAGGGGTAGGGCAGCTGGGTGTTACGCAACAAGCGTCGGGCCGTCGTGGCCTTGACTTTTCTCTCGCCGACTCCAGTCGGCAAATGACCTTTACAGAGGCGCGGGCCGAGCAGCGGTGGCCACTTGCATAGCCGCCCCTCCCTTGCCCAGCCCCCTTTCACTCGCTCGAGCCCTCAACACCAGGCCCGCTACAGTCTTTCAGATACCATTAATGTGTTTAGTAACGGCAGGCAGGGTTTTATAGGCGCAGCCGAGGGGAACATTGTGCGAGAAGCATGGAGTTGAAGAATGTGACACGCGGTTCTAGACCCGTGGTATGCAGAGGACAGCTGTGGGGGCTCAACAGCGGTGACTCATGCTCTTTTGTTTATGGAGTAGTATTCAATACTAAGGACACACGTATCTGGTTGCTGTATACAGAATGTCCGCAAACAAACGCCTCGCGAATTATGGGCTAAATTGGAGACGAAAACGCTAGCGGTTAAATGTTGTACGACATTTTACATGCATAATGTGGCAACACAGCACACTAGTTAGTCCCCTCTTGCTCTCCACATATATTTTACTTTGCTACGTATTGCTGTTCAGGCGTGGCTCCAGTGGGGGGGGGGGGGGTTTATGCCTTTTTTATGTATAAGTCTATCTCTAAAAATATTAAAAATATTTAAAGTGATATATTCAATTTTTTTTGTCTAAGAAATGCCTTAAATAGCACCATTTTGCACCTTAGAAACTAAATTTTTCCGGGGGAGGCCCCTAGACCCTTCCTTCTTTTACTCGGGATGTGGGCATAGCTAGTTTTTTGTAGGAAAGAACCTACAGCAGGGGCCATAGCTGGTACTGTTCAGGCCTGCACATTAGGGTGCTGGTTTAAATCCTGTGCGGTCAAAACATGGGGATGTGTTTATTTGAAGTAACAGACACAATAACAGGCTGTGGAACGCAAGAAGGGACTTTATTCTCATCGTGCACGTAAAATATCGTGCAGCGTTTTGCCACTTACATTTTTGTCTCCAATTTAGCCCAGGATTCTCGTTGTGTGCTTGTTTTGCGTTACATACAGGGGCGTCGCGTGTAGTGTTCCAAGGTGTGCGGTGAACAGCAGTGACTATACACAACACTGAGTTGTCTGAGGAATCATTTGACTTGTATGGTCAGGAACACTCCACAGCCAGTAGCGTGCAAGAGGCAAGGTAAGGTAGGAATTATCCTATAATATACACACCTTGGTCTCTGCAACAGTACAACTGCTCAAAGCGTATAGTCGCTGCTAATACCGCACGCCTTGGAGCACAGCCACGCTACGCCACTGGTTACATTAAAAGCGCTGTGAAAAAAATTAGTCTTCAGCGTATTAGAACGCTTCAAAATGTACGCGAAAAACTTTTACACTTAGTTTCTGTGCTTTATATACGCATCTGTAGCTCCGCTTCGTTGTTATTGGCGACGTATCTTTGTGTAGGAACGTCGTTCGCTCATTTGACTGAACAGGTGTCTGTGACACCACACGTCATTGATTAGCGGGCAGAATTCAAAGACGTTGACAGGTAGAAATATCCCATCATTAGAGAAGGTGATTTATCGCGAGAATGTTTTCTGCCAGCGTATTCTGCAAATCAGTGTATCGTCCTGCGTCATGTATTGTTGGCCGACGGTTATGTGGCACGGTCTAGCTGTTTACAGACGAATGACAGACATCCAGTAGTACTGCACCAGAGTTATCATTGGCCCAGTCAAATAGGGACTTGCCAGTAACGAAATAAAAGCTTAAGAAATGAATATATTACATTGAAGACTAGCAAACAGTCAACTTTTCCCGCGATAAATCACCTTCTCTACCCATCATTAGAGGCACGAGTATTTCGCGTAATCAACTGGCAGCAGCCTATACTTCACAGACCTATATACGCTCTGGTCATAGTCGAATATTCGTTGGCTCCTTTATGTGCAAGTGGGTACCACGTGATATCACCACGCATTGTTTCCTTATTTAATACTGGCTTTCAGTCGTTAAAAATGTGTCAAAACTACTGCCGTCTAATCAGAGAACTGACAGTAAAGTATACGTTATTGACGTTCAACCTGACCTTGAATCAATACGCGAAATAATCGTGCCTGTACCCATCATTAGATATAATGGTTTATCCCGGGAAAACTTGACTGTTTGCTGGATTTCAACACACGTTCAGCTTACCAGAAGATTACTGGTTTTAACTGGTACTTGAAGCTGTTATTGCTAAATGATGTGAAGTCATTAGTAATGTGTAATCTGTGATGTTTTTCGATCGCTAGCCTGAGCATATGGAATTAGAAAGATCATATTTTTTTCCGGTTTCACACATTAAGAAAATACGTTTTTTTTAAATTGTTTTTGTTAGTTGTATCGTTGTTGTTCATGTCAGTATGCTGAACGGAACGTGAATTCTTGAATTGCGTGTATCGTGTGTGTTTATAGTAGCGATTTTGAATTACAAATTAATATACTACGTATGCATTTACAAGATAAGTAACGGCAGCAGTGTGTGTCGTAACCAATTATAGTAGATGCAGAGAAACCAGTGTTATAAAACGTTAATTCGCAGGTATTTAGAACTAAGATTACTATTGAGTATATATATATATATATATATATATATATATATATATATATATATATATAATAGCGCCCGTACATTTAATAAGAATATATTATAGATAATATTTATCGGAGCAGTGTAATGAATATGTAATGCCTATGTAAATAAAAGCACGTGGCAATATTTATGTTTAAATGCAGCGGAAAGATATAAACTGGCAGAAAGTAGAAATTAATCAGGGCTTTTTGAGTGCTCACTTTATCCCGAATCACCTATATTTGAATGAGCCAATAAGAATCCCGCAATTTTAATATTTTATCCCTGTTATTGGGCAGCAGGAAGCTACATTGTGTCTGAAGTATATCAACGAATCATTTATGTTGTAAGAAACTACAGCGTTTTCAAGGGTATGTTGGCACAAAATATTTTCGCGATATACCATCATCTCTAGCCATTGTACATCATTTAGTTCTAAAAGCATCCGTTCAAAATTGTACGTTTATCGGAGAGCCAATTCGCAAAAAATAATAATAATAAAACACTACCTTACACAGTAGGCAGAGATATGCAAAATCCGCGTTACCATTTGCTAGCAGACTAAACTTAACTTTGTTAAACATAACAGAGCATAATCTGAGATTCGATAGACCACGAACTTTTATGTGTTGTCGTTTACGTGTGTTACGTCTTTACCTCTGTACCGGCTAAGCATTCTCCGCGGAAGTCACGATAATATCGGACAGCAGGAGACGTCGAATGAGCCTACAGTCACTTGGAGTGTAGTCAGCTGTCCGAAATTAACGCGAATTTTACATGTCTGTAACAATAGGTTTTACCAACTTTATGAGCACAAATGTTTCTTGAGTAACGTATTTCTGAAGAACAATCTCCGACGCCTGAACATCCTACACGTAATTGCGGCGGAACAGTTTACGCCTTACAAATGCATCATTCCGAGTAAATGGTTGCTCATTTAGTTGCCTAACGTCGTTATGTAAGGCCGCGACAGTTGTTTTGTGGATTTTTCATATTCACTTCCAAAAATTTTTATATTTAAAATTATGTTTTGAGCGTTCATTTGTGTAGATCACACTTTTAACCCTCCTATCTTTTTCCACCAAACATTAACATTTCTTATTACTTTGTAACCTAACAGCTGTTCTACTACGGGACGTGGCAGCTCAAACGGATGATGGTTAGAGTCACTGGAAAATCGCGAAAATATTTAACATAGTCTCCAATAAACTCTCAATCGTGACACGTGCGCACAGTTTTGTGGCAAACCACATACAATCTGTGTTACATCTGTTCAGTTCTAATTGGGTCTGTTGAAGAAGGACACGGTACTTCATATAAACGATAGCCAATATAAGTGCAAAACCTTCAGTGTTATACATAGTATGTTGGAGCCTAGCAAACAATCAACTATTCCCGCGATTTACCAGTGTCTTACATATATATATATATATATATATATATATATATATATATATATATATATATATATCGCATAATGCATGCCACGCATATTGCATAAAGAACTTGCATCAACAATAAACATATTAAGATAAAATATACTAACCAGAAACAGAGTTCCATCGACTCTCATGTCCGATACAACTGTGTCAGTTATTTGTTTGCACATTTATCTTTGCAGTGTAAAGAAAATCTGTAAAAAAACTATGGGCTAAAGAGAAATCTATGTATAAGGAACGACGCGAGTTATTGGTGACAACACTTTCACAAACTACAATAGAACGTTCGGAATCACAAAATAATCGATTACAGGAAGGAATGTGGAACAAACCAGAAAACAAGTTGTAATATACGGACGCAGATCTCTCCTTGTGTTCAGGTAATAAATGCAATGAATAGACAGCGTACAATTTTGATCGTGGCTGTAAATCAGTTCTAGCATTGCCACAAGACTTCTTTTAAGAATTCCTTTATTCTTTTTTTTTAATGCAGTCTTAGAAGTTGGATCATAGAGGTTACTAGAGCTCTTGTGTTCATAAATGCATTGCTGATGGTTTCTCTCTCAATACGCTCTCGATCTTATATGCTGTTCGCTGAAAGAGTTTCCAACCACATAATTTTCAACTTTCTGCCAATTGTTCATAAAAAAAATTACTTGTGCCTAATAAACACAGCTCTTAAAATTCGTCGTTTGTAAATGATATTTCTGAGGCCGCAACAAAATATATTTATTAGTTTTGAATATTACTTGAGAATTTTTCTGTGTCGTTAATCGCGTAACACACTCAGCAAACAGTGTCTGTTTGACTTTGTATTTTACGTCTTATGAAATCCGATAATGTCGATAGTTTAACATTAGAAATTTTTACGTATTATATAATTTCCATGCAGCAGGTCGTATGTCAAAAATCGTATCATGATGGAGGTACATAAGACGTGTGTAATCAAAGGAACATCCTCGAGTAGTTCAGGTGATGTACACTGCAAATATTGCAGCAGGTACCTTGCCTCATTCGTACAATCGTCGAAAACAATGGGACCTATCAGTAGGGCTAGGAATATTTAGCGAGTTCAACGGCCAACATGCTAGAATCCATTATCCGGTGTATACCGAAGCCCTATACCATTTGTCCATTACCTGCTACTCATTCAAACAGTAGACAATGAACGAATAGACGTGGCTTGAGTATGCATAGGACATTGGATTATAGAATGCAGGTCATTGAACTCGTGAATTTTTCCTAGCCCTGCCTGTCAGCCGGTCATCCAACGTACCACACCACAAATTTATAGAGAAACGTTTTGGAAAATTTTTGTCTGCTGTAACGTGCGAGTTGACAATAATTGGGTTGAGGTCGATAGTGGTATTTGCTGACATTTGAAATTTAAATTAATAAAAAATTTCAAGGTTGTTATTGAAATGCATATTTTATATAGGAACCTCGTAGCCTACAACATGGTAATTCACTGTAATTTTTTTTTAATTTGGTCTGTCAATTGATTTTAGTGGCGTACAGAAAACCGCAAAGTGCATATTTCGACGTTTACAATACATTGCGCAAATACTATGAAAAATAAAAATAAAAAAATCATAAGAGCAAAATTTAAACACAATTTGTCTAAAATAAGAAAGAAAATATCTGCTGCCAAATAAAAATAAGATTGTCAATGAAAATTGTTGTAAACCGTCCCCTTAAGGGCGCCGCCTACCGCGCGTTAAAATGCGTTGCAGTGTGTTAGTAAACAGGTTTTCTTTACGAAACTATTACACACGCATCCATTGTACCAACGTATAGAAAGAACACTTCAGAAAATTTTGTATGTTAAGACACTACGCCCATTAAAAATACCGTTTCTGAGCCGTCCAGCGTAGCTAAAACCGGCCGTTTCATACTGCCGTCTTTGAAGATGTAATACCCGGATGTATGTGAAACTCAGTTTGAGACGTGCCGTGAGCTTTGCTACGGACTTTCCGCCAAAAAAACTATATGGTCACTGCTGATTTCCATAATAAAAATAAACCGGCGGTTATCTTGCACGTAGTTTTGCGTTGGCTCGTTGTGGCGATACGGCGTTTGATGCACGCTTTAAGGTCACCCTTATATCTCCGTCGCTTAACGCGCAGGTAGTGTCAGTTGTTTTTTATTTGAAGATTTTTATGGTTTTGCGACTTCACATCAAAGAAAATTTGACAAAGTCACTGAACGCACTGAAGTGTAATTTTGTATCCTATATTCAACATAATCGTGAACACTTTAACCGTACATACTTCACAATGTCACTGCGATATATGTGTATATATATATATATATATATATATATATATATATATATATATATATGTGTGTGTGTGTGTGTGTGTGTGTGTGTGTGTGTGTGCGTGCGTGTGCGCACTGTCTCAAGTCTTTCTTAAATTCTTAACAATGTAATGATGAAATTATTCTGGAATTTGACAGTACATTCGCTTTTAACCAGTATTTAAAGTTAAGCTAGTTTTTTTCTTTGAATTTTATCATAAAATTTTATTACATGCAAATCCCGCAGTTAATTTCCGTGAAATTTCTTTATTGTGTACTGGTGTCTTTTAACGGTCATTGTGAGTTGAGCTGAAGATAAAATGAAATGACATCTATTGTTAACCGAGTGCTGAATGCTTTGTTTGTTTCTATTTTCGGATGATATTCCGGGAGCCCTTGGAAAAGTAGACGGCGTTTCTAGGGATTTCTCTTTTGCACGCTCCGGCGGCCGCAGAATCGCCGGATGCTTTGTAAATGTTTCGCCCCTCCCTTCTTTCTTCCCCGCCCCACCTCTACTTATGTGAGGGGTTTGCGTTACGTAACTTTTGAGAGACCGTAGCCTGCCAGGAATATCTTGACACTGATACGGCTGGTTTGTTGGCTTTCTTGCACAGAAGTGTTCCTCAACATTTTGGGTAATCTAATTAACGTCTTGGAGAACCAATAAATCATTAGCTAAATATTTGTACGAGTTTTTGTAGTTATGTACATGGTAATTCACCTCGAAAAAATATTATGGTCCATGTTTTGTGCTATCGTTTAGTTAAATTACTTTAATATTTTAAAGCACGTAGACAATAAAAAATTCAGTCTACTTGAAGCTAATAAATTTTGAAAGAAGTTGCCACGAAATACGGATACACTTCGTCACAATACTACAAAAGTTTGCATTCCTTCTGAAACTTCGAATACAAAGAAATGTTCATAATTTTTTTATTCGCAGTTCAGTCTCGTTCAGTATGATGTACAGTTATATCCAGTTTAATCATCAGCGAGTGAATTCATGCGAAAGTTTAAACAGTTTTGTTAACAGCTGCATCGCAGTTGCAGGCAAGTCTCGTCACATCTAGGTAAAATGGTAAGTTAGTTGTTCTATATCTGTGTCATTATTATACTTCTTTAGGTTCGCCTCTGTAAACGAAAACAAGCGAACACACACTGGTCGAAAACAATTGGGGAAAGGACACGAATAATTAAATGATTAGACTATGTATCAAAATGCATGTTTTAATTTAATTCAAATATAAGGTACATTATAGAGTGCGCGGTCAGATTCAGACAGGTATGCTTGTGTTACTGACAAGGGGCGGGGTCAGTAGGTCAGCACAAAAACTGACACGAACATTACAGCCACAGCACTCTAGTATATAGTGTACGGTCGGGGGCGAAGCTAGAACTAAGCGGTGGTTTGCTATTACTAGAGATATAACATTTTTGTGGGTTCAACGTCATTTTGGACTAGAATTTGTGGTTCTACGTATTAAGTCACCTCCTTATCTTCACGGGTTGTTGTCTTAATAAAACTTCGAGCAAGACTGTCTGTGATTGGGCTCTCGTTTTGTGTTGATCTGTTATTTGTTCTGTAGTCTTCAAGGGCGTGACTAATAATTAGAGACAGGAACATTTCGCGGATTCTGTGACCTGCATGTTAGAATTCACTATCTCATATACACTAAAGCTCCGACTATTTGTAAATTAGCTGCTACTCACTGGAACAACAGCCAGTGAACGAAGAGATGGGGCTTGAGTATTCTTAGGACAATAGATTCTAGAATGAAGGTAATTGAATTCCAAAAACTGTAAGTTTGTGTCACTTTCACAATTGGCCCTTGACTTATTTGACACCTGGAAGTCTCTGAGCCAATAATGTAAATGGAAGTAACACACACCTATATATCACTTTAATAGCGAGCAGCTGATGATCAGCTGTTGTCTGCTTCAGTTCATAAATATTCTTGCAGGCTAGCCTACAGGTCAGTCAACCCGCGAATATTTCCGGTCTCTATCAATCACCTAATAGGAAAGCAACAGGTATGAACAAGTTTTTTGATTCTATCTTGTCCGAAAATGAATTTGCGAAATTGTGTAGTCTCGAGCTACGACTACGCACAGCTGTGAGACTAGTACAGGCTAGTACACTCTCGAGCCAATAGCGTGCAAGCAAGAGGCGAGAAGCGAATTCTCCAGTAATACACTTCGGTCTCCGCAACACACAATCAGCTGGTGCGACCAGCAGGCATGCTAATGCCACGTGATTCAAGCGTTTAAAGGCGAATCACAAATATTATGTAGCGGCGCACCCGAGTTATCAATGGCCCATTCAAATGAGGACACGCTAATAACTAGAGCCCGCGATTTTTGGTGAAAAGAATTCTGCAACAGTTTGTTTCAATGACTTGCGTGCACACCTGCAGTTCTGCTTCATGGTCAGTGATTGGCTGTTTTTAAACCATAGCATCTCAGGGCTCTACCAGCAAATCACAGACGTGTTGTGTCGCAGTAACCTTGTTCTGATTGGCCCAGTCAAATGCGCGACGCATGTGCACTAATACATTCTGCCAATAACCATGAGGCAGAACTGCAGATGTGCACGGACGACATTCAAACAAAGTGTTGCCGAGTTCTTTCCACTAGCTCCGCTAATAACGAAACAAGAAGGTAAAATGTGGACGTGCTATATTGAAGCCTTGCAAATATTCAACTTTTCCTGTGATAAATCAGCGTTTCTACGTTAACGCCTTACAACTTTACTGGAAATTTGTTTTTCTTGGTTTTGTTCCTTAGCAACTGCTTTGAATTCTGCAGTAATTACTTAAGCAGTAATGTATTGCTAGTGGTTATGAAAACATAGAAGATAGTGCACGTGTTTCATAACTTTGACCTTTGAGTAATTCTTAACTGTACGAACAAAGTTTTGTGTAGTTAAACTCCCACTGCTTACTTTACTCATTCCAATAATCTGTATGAATATCTGTCTATTTAAATAAATAATTATTTCAACACACAGTAGTCAATATCATTGTGAAAAGCAAGTAAATATACAATATTCGTTGCAGGGTCGAAGCTAAGAAGCCGGTGGGGGAGGGGGGGGTTGGCAGAGTGAATCTGGAGTTACCACCCTACTCCTCCACAGCCCCAAATAAATAGTAAAAACCTAAAATGAATGTTTGTAAAATTATTAAATTTCCTATCAGCTGTATATTCAAAGTTTATTTTAAAACTATTTTTGGTATTTAAAATCCGAAAATGTTATTGGGGAAGGTCCTTTGACCCCCCATAACCTCCTGCCGTTTTAAAGTTCTAATCGGTGTTCCTGTGTCAAATTTATAGATTGGAAACCCCCACCCCACCGTTTAACACAAATCCTTGATACGCCAGTGAGTCACTAGCTAAATATAACATAGGCCTACTAGTGTGTTTAGGCTTTTTTTATATGGAGAGGTATGCGCTATTAGGGTGACGGTTATTTTCCTAACGGGTCTGCCTATTAAAATAAATTTGTATTAGATTAAAAACTAGTAGACTAATTTTTTTCACCAGAGACAACTTAACACTGAGTTAATTAAATGGGTGGTAAATCGGGTCGTTTAGGGATCGGCGTGGGTGAAAGTCGGTTTAAATTCCCTATCTCACGAATCAGTTTCTTTCCTCGTATTCGTTTTTATATATTGCCAAAATGGCTTATGATATTAGATCTCTCGTTATGCATTAATAAGAGTGTATAGGTGGTTTAATTTACAGAGAGCATTTCCCAACATTTATATTAACGTAAAAAAAAGTTATTTATTGGGGATATAGAAGTAAAGTTTTGAAAGTTCAGGAATATTAACACTAAGTTTTAGCTACATGGAAGTTTTCATATTTAAAATAGTACAGACAGGGGCATAGAAAATATTGTGAGCAGCGCTCAATTTATCATGGACGTCCTATATGAGCCTTACGCTACATACGCCATTGTTAGAAATGGTGAAATTTTGCGAATTCAATGATCGGCATGTTAGAATCAAATATCCTATGCATACTCAAGCCCTGTCTATTCGTTCATTGTTTGCTGTTCCACTGAGTAGCAGCTAGTGGACAAATGGTCGGGACTAAAGTATGCATAAGTATGCATAGGATATTTTATCCTAACATGCAGGCCATTGAATTCGTGAAATTTCACCATATCTAACCATTGCTTATGATTTGTTGATAACGCATGTGAAATGATGTATTTTTTTATTTGTTACTAACGTTACTGCAAACCCCACAATTCATCACCCTATAACATCCCTGAACTCAGGGGCAGTTCTGTCTAGACTTTCGTTTTGGAAGGGGTAATGCATGTTTAAATTTTCGATTTGTAGCATAGGAGGGGACCGTATTATACAATCATATTTTCAGGGATTACTAACGAATTAATAAGGGCTCATGAAATCAGTATTTTTTAACTTTTCTGATAGGAAATCGTTTTAAATTTTAAAAGTGCGTAGGTCAACTTCGTATCAGTGTTAGGGTTTGGTGGAGGGTGGAGGTCATGTCCCTTTTTCCCATTCTCTTGATCAGCCCTTGGTTGAACTGTACTGGCTTTCAAGCTGCAGAATTACTGCTTCTCCTCATGGTTCCATCAAGACGATGTAAACTGTTGTTTGCTGGTGTTTATGGCCACTTGTTAGCTTCGTGCAGGCTAAATATAGCTGCGCGCGAATAGCATCGTCTCAGCGTCTGTGAAACTAATTAAGGCTAATAGAGCGAGCGTGCTGTTCAACCAAGCGACGAAGATTGTAGTTAGTGTCCGGCTTGAAAACATTCGCTTCCAGGTTCTTAAGGGCTTGTCGTTGGCGAGGTTGATTTGTTTCAAGAAATCAGGTAAAATAAAAACTTCTGATATCCAGTGATTAAGAAGACCAGTTTCTTGAGTCAGCTAACTCTTGCGACTTGTCTTAATCGGTTGGGTGCCATACTTCTGAAACATCGATTCCTCGAATTGAATTAATCTCTTCATCATCGAGTACGGATTTTATTTCCACTGCTTCATGATATCTTAGTGCGAATATGAATTATTTTGTTTGTACGGTGGCTTTCATGGCCATTGATCGACGTGAAATTACTGTAATTAAAGGAAAGTAAAAGTAGTGTTGGACTTGAAACTCATTGAACTGCGTATAAGTCACGTATGAGGGCCAGAGATCACTTAACCCGTAGAGCATAAAAACAGACCACGTCCATAACGGAGAAATTGACGAAATGCATTGCAGGTTATTGAACATACTTACCTACCTTGACAATCTAAACTTTTTTAAACAAAGTATGGTGCTACAGATCACCCATTGATTGCACTCTCTTGATTTTAATTCAGGGTTTTTGTTTAAACATTGCTAACGTAAGTGATGTTGGCCGTGCTACGTATGAAACAATTAACGATAAACCATCGTTCTGTTATCCGCAGTAATATAGAAATTTGAAGTGGATACTTGACACGTACTACTCGTCATACTGCATCATATGTCACTCCGCTAAAATCTTTAGTGGCCGATTCTGATTGAATGTGGTCGTGAGCATTTTGCGCAGACGAAATACAGAAAGCAGTTTTCTCAAATGTGCGTAGTTCATATTTCAGTGAGTTCAAGCAGAGTTCAGTAAACGTTCAGAAATTGTGCGTATAGGCAGTTCGGTATAAAGTGAGCACTCAAAATAGCCCTGCTAAATTTTTATTTTCATCCAATTCGTATCTTTCCGCGCGTAACTGCTAACGACGGGAAATATCTACCCTCTCTGGGCACGTCACTTGATGTTTGCGCGTATAAGATAAAATGTGCAGTCAGTATCAATCGATACAATTGGAAAAAAATAGTTTATTAAATAAGTATATAAAATACAGTTATGTCGATTTCGGTTGCTTTTGTTTCAGTGTTGATGCATTTAAATATGAAAATATACTGAACTTTATTGTGTAACTTCGCTGCCAACCGTACAAGCATTAAGGGTACTACAGTTTAAGTTGAATTATGTGCAGTAACTGCCAGTGATATTTTTCAAATGTCAAATTTTAGTGCTCACTTTATCCCGAGCGACCTATACTAATAGATGCAACTAACAATTTAAAAATGTGATTTACTCTAATTAGTTTCACATGTTATGCATAAAATGTGAGGAATCTCTTTTTACAGAACTCAGGGCCTAAATAAATTGTTTTGGGTATGTATTATAATTTTTTTAAAAATCCACTAAATATCCAGTAGAAGTCGTTGCTCACATATGTTACGAAACAAAATCCACCTATACAGTTGGGCGACCTTCTGCACCCGTAGTTATTGTAACGTCCTGCACAGGAGAGGTACCAGCTCTAGGTTAGGTAGGTGGGGGGGTCCGCGGATCCTCCTCCTGAATAATTTAGTTTTTAAGGTGCAAAGTGGTGCTATTTAAGGTATTTCATACAAAAAAAATTTAATATACAACTTAAAAATTTAAATATTTTACAAATAAACTATACATAACATATAAAATTATATAAAAGGGGGGGGGGTGGCCTCCCTGCATCCATGCATGTCCCTTCCAATTAGCTAGTAGTCTTTTTCTTGTCCATAAAAGCATGAATTAATTCTAGTAGATATGCGAGAGAGTTTCCTCGACTTGTTTTCCACTATTTCTTTCCCTTTTTGTCATCTTTAGTAGTATCTTCGCCCGAACCTGAGTTCTTTTTCTTGTTGGGGTTGGAGGCAGGTGTCTTCTGATCGAGTTTATTCTCTTGTTGGGGTTGGAGGCAGGTGTCTTCTGATCGAGTTTATTCTCTTGTTGGGGTTGGAGGCAGGTGTCTTCTGATCGAGTTTGTTCTCTTGTTGGGGTTGGAGGCAGGTGTCTTCTGATCGAGTTTATTCTCTTGTTGGGGTTGGAGG
>PNEQ01099465.1:13783-24568 GCA_003012365.1 Medauroidea extradentata | reverse complement strand
TCGTGTGTCGTGTGTTTTTTTAGTGACGGTTTTAATTTAAAAGTTCGAATATACTGTGCATGGATTTACGAGATTCGTAATGGTAATTAATAGCGCCGTTAGAGTAGACGCAGAGAAACCAGTGTTATAAGACGTTAACTCGCAGGTATTTATAACTAAGATTAGCATGTATTTAGCCCCCGTGCATTTAATGAGTACATATTGTAGCTAAAATTTATCGGAGCACTGTAACGTAAATGTAAACATTGTACAAGACTATGTAAATAAAAGCACGTGGCAATGTTGATGTTTACATGTAGCGGAAATATATAAATTGGCAGAAAATAGAAATTAATCAGGGCTTTTTTTAGTGCTCACTTTATTCCGAATCACCTATAATGTACTAGTAACTGTAACACGCCACAATAATTCGAAACTTCTGACAGCGTGGCCATTTTGCAGAACTGCTCTCATTTCCGGGAAGGCAGTGCTTCACCAACTCGTGTGAAATCTATGACGGGCTCCGCAACAAGTTGTAAGTTACGTTGACGTTGTACCGTGCAGTTAACGGCCTCGAGCGAAGCAACGCTTTCCTTAGCATACCCATGAGAGGCCGCCGGAAAAGACGCAGACGAAATGAGGTTGCAGCCAGTGATGGAGAAAACTGTTGGAATGCAGCCTTAGCTTCCTGTCCGTTGCGATTCTCAAGTATAGCGCCGAGACCACGAGAGTGTAACCGTCAGATCACTCGCCTGCTATTAACTTATAGTGATCAGTGGGGACCCGTGTTTTTCGCGAAAAGAATTTTCCCCCAGTTTGTTTCAGTACCGTATCTGCAATTCTACTTCATGGTTATTGGTAGCGTGTCTATGTTAAGGGGGATGGAGCGCCAAAGCAGTGGATTTTCACAATTTTCGACATAACTTTTCCCCTCGCTCATTATAGAAAATCAAGGCTCGACAATCGGTAGATTACATTTTTGTGCACCTTCTTACTTTATTACATAGTCACAGACTTTCTTATCTTTGGAGCACTGATGGCAGATAGGAAAAATGTCTCTTTTTCCTATCTGCCACCAGTGCTCAAAAAATAAGAAAGTCTGTGACTATGCAGTAATGTAATAAGTTGTACAAAAGCATCATTTACGGATTGACGAACCTTGATTTTCGATAATAAGCGAAGGGAAAAATATATGTCGAAAATTGTGAAAATTCACTGCTTTGGTGTCGTATATGATTAGACTGAGCCAATCACAATAACGTTCCTGCAACACTACACGTCAGTGATTTGCCGGTAGAATACCAAGGTTTGTGAGAGTTGAAATATCCAATCACTGACCGAGAATCAGAACTGCAGATGTGCAAACAAGGCAATGAAACAAAGTGGGGCACAATTCTTTTCGCGAAAAATAGAGGCCCTAGTGATCAGGCTTCGATCCCAGGTGGAGGCCATCCCTATTACCGCTTCGCAGGTCGGGAACGTGGCGGACGTTGCCTTGACCAGCGGGTTTTCTCGCAGTTCTTCCGTTTCCCCGCCCCTGCGTTCTACAACTGCTTCGTCCTCACCTCATGTCAACCTTGTGAAGTTCAACACCTCGATGTCGAAGCCAAGGCCAATTTTTTTGCCGGCATTATTATTTAACGTGTTGTGAATTAAATTTTCTGGACTTAAGAAATGAAATTTCGGTTAGTTATTGACACAAAGGAATTTTCTTAACTTAAAATTACATAAATTTTTGTTTTGAAAAAAAAAAAAATTAGACAACAGTAAAATCGAATTTCCAACCTATGTGACGGTTGTACGATATCTGCTCCATAGGGTTTACAAAAAAAATCCTTGGCGAAATAAAAACCCGTCTATTTAGCGCTATACACGTATCTGCACTCAAGTATTCACGCGAAACTGCACAGAACGCGATCCAACTATGCGATCTCACACCACAGCTATGAAAAATTGCGTCGCATTTGTAATAGACTAGAAGCTACCCAGACTTAGTTCGGAGGAAAACAATTGAACCCAAAAGCAAACCAACGCGCAGGAAAAAGAACCACTATAGTACGTGATATGCTACTTAGACCAAACAAATTGTGCTAAATTATTTTTACTATTTTATTGGTTGATACTGGAAGACAAAGTCTGACTGTTCGCATTCAGAACATTAATAACCTTAATGATGGCCCTGAATAAATTTATTTTAAAAATGTTTAGACTTAACTTCACCAAGTCAGTATACAAAAGTTTACAAACTTCTCAATAAAACAGGCATGTATAATTCCTCCTTTGAGGAGATTGATGATGCAGTCTAGCTATGTTAATGATATAAATTTCGTATCTCTGACAAGCGTTCGCGACGGTATGTTATGGATTGCATTTTCATCCCAGGTACAACTAGAATGCCAGTGTCGATTTTATGTTTATGTCAGTTTATCTAGTAAACTTGCACGTTTAGCCTGCGTGCGTTAAGCAATGATAAGTAATTTCTTTTTTTCACATTGGTGCAAAAATCTCAAAAACCTTTTTAACAGATTGCTTTGAAATAATTCAAGACTAAAGCAGCAGTCATACGATGCACAATTATGTGCAGGGGTTTTGCAAAATAGTACAACGTTCGTTCGCAAAAAATATTTTGCTTGATTTTGGCTCATTTTCATAATATTTTCGGAGATACTTTGGGTGCAAAAATCTGAAAGACTACGAGGTTTATTGCTATTAAATAAAATAGGTACAAATTACTACATATCTATGACAAAACAGAGTAGGAATTCTTAGACCTGAAAATTATGTTGCTTTAAAAAATATTATTTTCAAAATCACTGTAAAAATACCGGACGTGGCCTTAACAGCGGGGACGTTAGGAAAGCCAATCAAATAAGCCGCGAATCGCCGGCGTCTTGCCAAAGTGGCTGTGCAAGGCCAGATTTGAGACAGGAATGCCCAAGGATATTGTAAGACGCAACTCTTCTATATCAGTTAAGACAGCTACTGTTAAGGTCGAGCTTCGCGCGTGGTTGGAATGCGAGTTTAAGGCCTCGCTCTTTAGTTTCGCAGTGGTTTCGACAATTTTTTTTAACGCAAATTAATTCCCTGTGTCAAAAATTCATTCTTACAGTTTTAACACGTCTATATCATCGTTTGTATCTGAATTTTTCTGTTGCAATACACCAAACGGATTTTCAGATTTTTGCCCCTGAAATGTCATATATTTTGTTGTTAAAATAAGCCAAAATGAGGCAAAATAAACTTTTGCTAGCAAACGGCAAATTATTAAAAAAAAAAAAAAAAAAAAAAACTGCTCCGCTAAAATTGTATATCGTATGACTGCACACTGTCTCAAATTTTTTTCAAAGTATTTGGTTTAAAAAATATTCGAGTTATTTACACTTGTTTGAAATAAATGAAAGACCATGGTCTTAACCTTGCAACTCCGAGGTATGCAGACATCGGGTGACGTTAAGGAAATGGCCCACAAACGCTCAGTGTACCAACTTTTCGCCATTACTAGTTTTGCAAATTACTTATCGACATATTTGGCCTTGAATCCTTTCCGTAATTGTCCACATACAGTTTTACATTTGTAGGTATTAGCGTATTTAATTATTTTTAATTTTTGTTGTTCCATCAAGACAGGAGAACAAAAAAAAACCAGCTGAAATTGTATTAAAGAACTGAACGGCCGTATACGCTTTCGAAGGTGTTTTCAAAAGGCCATGAGGTTAGCATGCCAAATTTCAATTTGAGGCAATTAAGCAGTGGTCCAAAATAAAATTTCGAAGCGCCCAAAAAAGTGACCAGAGCTAACAAGATCGAGTTCTTAATCAACTACTGGCCGACTGTACTTGAGAGCAGTGTAAGCTACAGCTAGCAGACGAAACACGAAAACTGGCACGAAAAAATGTAAACATCAGGCATAAGCAAAGCGACAATGAAGTGCGACTGTACACACACTGTTCAGATTACACATTAAAGAAGCACGAAACGAATGTTGACAATTTGTGTTTTTCCTAACAAAGGAAAGGAAACATCACGAATACAAAAGCATCATCACGAAATTTCTTTAATATTTTCGTATGAATCGTAATGGTATTTACTCGGTTCTTAGTACGAAGTAGAGAACTTCTCATATAATGAACCCAGAACGCAGTTTAGGAAAACAACATACAAAGTTTTCCGTGCAATGGCTATAATTGTGACTTTGACAGATATACACAAAAATATGCAACAAAAACAATTATTACTTTGTAAAAGTTGTACCCCATTTGGTGTTTATATACTTACTGTCCAGAATTTCAAAACATATTTAGCAATGAGTTGGAAGGCACCCAACGTCCTTAAAGACATACTAACTTAAATAACAACACCTTCGTTTAAAATTGAGGAAATAAGCATAATGTTAAAGGACGATGCCATAGCTAAGGATTGGTTTCACCAACACAGCGTAAGCGATTTAATTTCGATTATTCGACTTTAAATCTCGGTTAACATGCTTTGCGTTTCCCCATGCTGTCAATCTCGATATTTCCCAAGTTAAGCGGGATCAAATGTTAACTGTCCAATTTCGGTCTGGTAACTGCACCAATCTCGCTTAAATATAAAACCAATGATCTACATATTATTTTGGAAGGGAAGAGTGTTCAATTATGTTAGTTATTTAAATTAAAACACCGCAGTCAGCAACATTTTGGTGTTTAAGTAACAGCGATATGATAACTAACATAACTTTGTATAACTCAAGATGCCCTATCCTAAGGAAAAAAAACTAGGCCTATTTCAATGAAAAAGAATCGCACTTTGTAAATAATGAATTTGTTGAAACTTAACTAGACACAGCGTATAGTAATAATAAGAAAAAGTAAGTTTGCAAGCTGTTGCACATGTTCTTTTTTTTTTTTTTTTTTTTGTGCGGAAAGTATGCATTTTCATCAGAATTTCTTTACTAATATTTGTATTTTATTCGACAAAACGATAATAGTCGATAATTAATTTTTGTTCTGCGTACAAAATTATTAATAACATTATTATTATTACTAAAAATACTCGCCATTCTGTTTTTTTTTTTTTTTTTGCATACTGTTCGGCTATTCTCTTAGTGTAGCAATATACAGAAAAGCCAAGTTCATTTACTTAATCTCGAGAGAACAGTAGTGGAACTCATCGCGACTTTCAGAGAGTTAATCTTAAGCCCAATCAAGCTTTGTTAACCTCGCTTAGTATTTAATCTTTGCTGGTGAAATCAGCCGCGGATACAGCGTTTCTGAAGAAGGGACCGTGTAGCTGCAAAAAAAATGCGTACTCCGCCCAAGGCACAATCTTTATGACTGCCGTGCGGGACGTTCTGAGAACAGTCAATGAAAGGAGGTACTTACTTCGGCCGCGTAGAAGGCGCGTACCTGCGAGTACGTGGAAGTTGTAAAACCTTAAAAACAGCGTCGATATTCCTGGGAGATTTATGCCCCCAAGATGGCGGCGAGCTGCGAGGGGAGTTCGCCACGAGTAAGGTTAATTCTACTCAGGTTATGAAGATCTATGTTAAAGTTTGACACAGGGACGATTTCTGCCGATTGTTACGCTGGCATCGGTAAGCGGTGTAAACTGACCAATAAAAGAGCTTTCGTGGATACAGAGTAACATTAAGTTGATCATTTAAAAACTGAAATTGGTTTGTTTTTCACTCCAAAATTAAATTAAATTACTCCTCCCATTGCTAAGCCCAGTCAAAGGTAGCCGGCCTACGTAGCATAGTCGGTTAGACGTTGGTCTAAGGTGCGAGAGGTTCTGGGTTTGAATCCTGGTTCGAGCATTGATGTGTTGTTCCTTCGCCTTACTTCACCCTCATCGGCTCTTAAGAGTGCGTGGTAGATAAGTAAAAGTTGAAATCATCATTTGATTTCTACGCTTTTTTCGAAGCCAATATGGGTACAATACTCAATGACAATCCTAGATAATGGTATTTGTCAACTTTATGAGTAAATATTTATCCAGAATTACTAATTCGTTACGCGTGATCTCTTACGTCGCAGTTAAATGCACGTGGTTCCGGCGTCAGAGATTGTGCCGCAGAAGTTCGTAACACTGGAAATAATTTTCTTTAAAACGTTGGCTAAAAGTATTGTCTAGAATTGCTAATTTTCTAATTTTTGCAAATTGGCTTCAATAAACCTACAGTTATAGATAAATTCTTTTAGCGTTGAATTATGTACCACGTCCACTTAAGACCTTGTTGTTAACGGGCCGTAAAATCCTCTCACCTCACCCCCTATGTAACTTAATCCGCAACCACTTGCCCATTAGCAGTTATTCATTGGAACAGCAGACATTGAATGTACAAACGGGGTTTAAGTATACATAGGACATTGGATTCCAACATGAGGGTCTTTAAACTCGTGAAATTTTCCTTTCCTTAACTATGCGTTCTTGGCGCTCAACCTACAATAATTCCGCGAAATGCACGTACTCCCAGCTGTAGCCGATGCGTATCGTGCTTGGACATTTAGGCGAGCGTAACCAAAGCTGCGCGTTTGTGTAGGTTGTACGCGATAAAGTGAGCACTTACCAGTTACTGCATATCATTTAACATTAACAGTAGTTACCTTACTGCTTCTATGGTTGGCAGCGAATTACCGAATGTAGTTCCGTGTATATTCCTATTTAAATGCAACAATGCGGAAATATGATCAACTGACATCGACATATTTGTGTCATATGTAATTAATAAACTTTTTTTAATCAAACTATATAGGTTCCTACCGATTGCATAATTTATCTTACACGCGTAAACATCAAGTGACATTTCCTTTCTTTAGCCGTTACAGGCGGAAAGAATCGAATTGGATATTCACATAAATTTTGGGGGGCTTTTTTTGTTTGCTCTCTTTACCCCGAACTACCTACAGTTGGCCTTCTCACCCTCTCACCTCACAAAATTAAAATAATTTTACTACGGTCTCGTATTTTATTAGATCCGTTAGCGATAGCAACACAACTAACGGCAAAACGTTCCTCTGTGTCAAACTCTCCCATAACACAACTAAGTACTTTTGTCTGTTTAAAAAAAAATTGCCGTAAATAAAGTAGGCCTATATTATCGTCAATTTCTGATTCTTTAAAAAAGCGCAAAGGAATTTCATTGAGTGTTATTAAATATTTTAGCAAATGGCCCATAATAGAAAACTTCAGTATAAATTATTTAATTTTGGTAAGTCACTTACATTTTGTTATTCCTATGTTCCCGCAACTTACAAATTCTGACTTTCACATACCGCTATTGGAAAACTATGAGAGCTAAACAATTCTTACAAATGGAAAATGTAGTCACAAGTAACGTCTTTAAAACGAACACAATGCCGTGCAAATGTAAAATTATGAATTTTTGCTACGTGAACACCCTTAATTATATGCAGTAATGGCTATTGAGTTTTTTTTTTTCAATGGTTAAATATTTAGTGCTCACTTTATCCCGAACGTCCTATAGTAGTCAATAGTATAATTAACCTTACCGCGAGGGACGTATTTCGCCTCCACTCTCATATGTGCATTTCTGCGCACCTGGTGGCGCGGTCTACATATTTTTTTGCGACGGCCTTTCACGCATGATAACACCCTCCTCCCCCTTCAAAAGGTAAAAGAGAATGTACAGCACGTCTCACGAAGACATTTCGCTAGACCAGGCGGTCGCAAATGATTCGTCGCGTTCAAATCTCTCCCGTCATTTCGACTCACGTCCGACATTAGCTACTGCGTGGACGATTTCACTCTCCAGAAGGTTCGTGTGTACTGTCGGTTCTCATCAACAACAACGCCCCTTTATGTTCACTTGAAGAAGACAACTTTAATGGAAACAAACGAGCCACCATGAGAAACACGAGACTGTACCAATGCTAACAACGTGAACCACGTTGGAGTGGACTGGAGTTCCGAGTTTGATTTTAACGAGCAGCGGTCGTCGTAAATATTAACGTGCAACGCGATGCCCATTATAGTAATAAACCTAACAAACCTTGCAAACTCTTCAAACACGCCAGAGCTATAGAAAGACGACACGTATGCTATTAACATTTTTTTTTTTTTTTTTTTCTGTTTGCAATACTTTGCGCGTCGCTTCAGCTGACCAGACTCGTTCGCTGCTTTCACAACGCCCCGTTCCATGACCGTATTGAGCTTCGATGTGGCAACCCTGTAAGGAAGGGTCGTTTTAATATAGCTTTGAGTTCTCCAACGTCAATGGCTTTCCCTGATTCGCCAGCATGTACGGCAGATTAACGAATCAGGGAACTCCACTGCCGTTAAGGGGCCCGCCTCGTGGCACATGTGTTTGTGTGAGTGAGGTATGGTGCTAAGGGCGACGTCGTATGGGCCATACAACGGTGCGTTGCCTCTACGCTTAAGGCGTGCAGTCTTCGCGAAAAAACAAATTTTCTATGGGACTTTAAGTGGTGACCCTATTGTTTTATATACGAAACCACTTTACTAAAGTCCAATGTACTAACCTTAAGTGTTTTCACGTGTATTCGGCTAGTATATTTTCCGTTATAGCAGCCTGAAAACCCCGTTTTAACCCATTTTGACGTGCCCTAAAAGGGGATTTCTAATACGTGTGTTGTCTTGAACGTACTTAAGGGCAGACGTCTGAAGTGTGTGTTCTTTTCGTAGAGAAACGGCGTGAACACACGTGTATTAGTTTCCGTGTAAAACTTTTTCTTCAAACACGCTGCAGTGTGATTTTATGGCAACGAGGCGGGCCTCTTAATAGTTAGTGGACCTGGCGCGTGAGCAGTGCTGTAGCGTGGTAAGATAAGTATTTTTTTTCTTGTGTAGCTATAAAAAAGTTACTTATATGTTTGTCTACGAAAAGAATACACAGTTCAAACTTTGTCCCTACGTTTTCAAAAATGTCGTCCGCTAATTAAAAACATTATTTCCAAGCTCCTCAAAATACTGACAATGGCTCTTTTTATCACGTTGCTGCGGCTGAGAAAATGTCTACCGTAATCGTAAAACAAAATCATAGAAACCTGCATTGGACTTAACACATACTTTACACAAATAAACTAACACAGTCATCGCATCGGATGTCTTAAACTGTCAGCGTGTTGGTGTTCAGCAGCAAATCATAACATGTGGTGTCTCAGTAACCCTGTTCTGATTGGCACAGTCAAATGAACGACGTCTCTACACAAATACATACAGCCAACAGCCACGAGGCAGAGTTGCAGATGTATACGTAAAGCATTGAAACAAAGTGGTGAAGGAATTTGTTTGCCAAAACCTCCTGAGCTATGGCCGTACAGATAGCATTCTCGTCACATTCGTAGTTGCTTTTGGTGGGACTGTTTCGTAATTAGCGCCGTAATGAGCTGCCTACTCAGTACAATACCATCCTTGCATGTCGTTGATATTGCATACATCCGGTAAGTTTTCGGTTCCCATCCGGGAAGTTAATTGCTTCGGTGAAATGTAACAATGAGTGGCTAGTCATAACCGTAGCACGCTACCGCGTTTGACGTAATAGCAACGGTAACATAGGGCCACGATTTTATCGCGAAAAGATTTTTGCCCCACTTTGTTTCAGTGACTCACGTGCACATCGGCAGTTCTGTTTCAAGGTTATTGGCAGCGTGTCTATGTTCAAGACACGTTTCTCATTTGACTGCACCAATCAGAATAAGATTATTGTGAGTCTGTACGTCTATAATTTGCCAAGACCAGTGAGAGTAAAATCATCCAATCACAGACGATGTAACAGAGTTGCAGGTGTGCACATGACGCATCGAAACCAAATGTTGCAAAAATCTTTTCGCCATAAAATCGCGGCTCTATTTATAGATGGTTCGGGATAAAGTGAGCACGCAAAAAAGTCCTGCGAAAGTTCTATTTTTAGCCAATTCGTATCTTTCCGCGTGTAACGGATAACGACATGACATGTTTAACCTCTCTGGACACGTCACTTTATGTTTGCGCGTGTAAGATAAATTGTGCAGTAAACAACACAGTTTATTTAAAAAGTTTATTAACTATATCAAATACAGTTATTTCAATTTCAGTTGAGATTGTTTCTGTATTGTTGTGTTTAAATAGGAATATACATTTGAACTATATTGCGTAATTTCGCTGCCAACCTTACAATCAGTAAGGCAACTATAGTTATTGTTAAATTGTATGCAGTAACGGCTAGTGATATTTTTCACAGGTTCCATTTTTATTGCTCTCTTTATCCCGAATTACCTATAGGAGCATTGCCCTCGCCTTGAACACGTTCAGTTTATTCAGATGGTAATAATCCCTATCACTTACACTGGGTGATAGAAGTGTTGTTTCCATTAAAATTATTAGTATTGTAATAATTATTATTATTATAAACAACATATATTATTATCAGCTATAGGCATGTAGCCTATGGATAGAGCCCCTGATTTTTAGTGAAAATAATTTTGCTCCAATTTGTTTAAATACCTCGTGTGCACATATGCAGCTCTGCTTGATGGTTATTGGCTGAGTTATAATTGTGCAGAGGCGTCGCTCATTTGTCTGCACCAATGAGAACAAGGTTACTGCGACCACAGAATATTTAGGAATACAGAAGTGAAATAGCCGATGGGACAGCGAACTCAGTTACACACGCCAGCAAAATGGCTTCCCTGGCCAGCAAAATGGCGGATATGCCTACAGCCAATTAGCGTATGGCAGCTGCTCTGATAATCGGCACCCAGGCCAATAGGAAACCTGCCGTAACATGCAGGAGCCAACCATACACGGGACTGGTATCAACAACCTCGGGCAGCCAATAAGCGGCGAAGTTCGCTCCTCTCAAAA